>CM053785.1:161389807-161534807 GCA_028749045.1 Cupressus sempervirens
GTTTTATTGTGCAACATAATTTGTCGGTCATAAGGTAAAGATCTTACATTTGAAGGAAATATTGTAGGATGGAATGCCTAGTACTTTCTCTACAACCTATAGAAAGACTTGACATATTGCTTCAAATAGTGATTGGTTTTCTCTATGAAGCTAAAAGATAACTAAAAGTCTATTGTCTAAAAAAGGGAATAAGTGTTCTATAAGATGAAAAAGGAGTTCATTATGATACTTAGAGTATATATAAAATGTGTGTGTGTGTGTACATATATATCTCTGTGTGTGTATGTATGCATGTATGTATGTATCAACATACATACATATACATACACATACTATATGTGTGTGTGTGTGTGTGTGTGTGTGTGTGTGTGTGTGTGTGTGTGTGTGTAGTATATACACACACACATATACATATACATACACACACACACACACAGATACATATGTACATGACATAGAATTGCAATTGAAACAACATATGTGAGTAATAAAAACTTTGATATGGTATCAGGTTGAATGTGATGTAAAATAATGTATTTATCTTATGGTAAGTAAACAAAAGGTTCAATTGATGCTTGGCTTCTATCATCTTTTTATGGAGTAAATTTAACTTTATGATTTTATAACAAGAAATCAAGTTGAGTGTATAAGTGGTTGTTGAAAATAATTGTGACTATTATTTTGAACTTATTTTCTTGATTGAAATGGTCAGTAGGGATGAATTTGGATATGTGACCTATACCTTCTTGGATGGTTGAAGAAATATTTTCCAATGTGTATAATGTGGAAAGCGAAAATGTGATTACTTGGAACCAAGTAATTTTGATACCTTATGATATTGATGTGGTTTTTTTTTCATGTCATGTTCATGTTGAACATGATGAGCCTTGGATATAGACGATAGAGGTGATTAGAAAGTGGTTTCCAATATATTGACAATTTGAGTAATCACTTGCTTGTCTTATTGGAAGTGATATGAAATAATTGTTGAGAGAAAAGGTAAAATTTGAGTATGTAATGCCCAAAATTCCAAGTCAAAATTTTGAATGCAAAGCCATACATAATTTTTATTAATTAAACTATTAATTAAAAGCACATGGTCTATTACTAGTATCTTACAATAACATACATTGCAAAGTCTTGATGTCACACCAAAAAAAATTATACTTAAAAAAAATACAACTCTTTTTTGCTTTGCATTAATTACGCCGAGAGGCGTTCTATACAATGGCAGCACAAATGCCCAGCACGGGAATATGCCAAGATTCCTGTCAATAAAAAAGAATTGGGAGCAGTTACAAACTTTCAAATTAAATATTAAAAAAGAATTCCCGAAATAATAGCTGGCCAAAATAATAGGAAGCCAAATGGAGGCCGAAATAATAGGCTCAAAAAAGTAGGGCCCGAAAAAGTAGGACCCGAAAAAATAGGGCCCGAAAAAATAGGGGCAAAATAATTTCAATATGATTTTTTTTTTTGTTAAATATAATTTTGCATGCACATTCATGCTTTTTTTTTTGCGGGGAGTGGGAGAATTTGAAACAAATTCGTGGAATGTGAAGAGACGTCTGTTGGGGGATATGAGGAGCCTCTCAGAAGTTATAAAACCAAGGCTCCTCATTTCATTTTCATTTTATGTTTTTGTAGGAAGGAAGAGGTGGAGGTTATTGTAGGATTAGATTGGAGTTTTTGAATAGGAGTAAATTGAAGTTTTGGAGTAACATTTTTGCAGGTGAGATTTCTATTTTTTATTTATATTTTCATTTAGATTTAGATGTAGAAGTAAATTGAAATTTAAAATTAGTTATAATATTCTACTTTGATTTATATTTTAATTTTAATTAATTTCATTTAGATTTAGAATTTTGTTCATATGACCGAAATTGAGGCCACTGGAGGACCTGTGCAGAGTTTTTCGTGGAGATAAGCATGTGGGTACTGAATCAAGGCACATTAGGCCTCTTGGAGATGTAATTGCGGTGACTTCCATGGCTTTTTGAATTGAATAGGGCAATCTAAACAATCTCAGATCTGAAATTCTTTTTTTCCTTTTCAGCCGAAGACAGAACAAAGATTGCTTGCAAGAAATTTTGCAGAGTTTAAGATTTGATTGCTTGTGGCCGACTATTCTTGGTAACTGATATTTCTATTGTATATTCCCGTGCCCAGCACGGAAAGTTTTAATCTATACAATTTATTTTGTGCATTTAGTGCACAAACTAAAGAATGCATATGCAATCAATTTTTTTATCAATCTTTATGATAGTTTTTTTTTTTAAATAGAAAATAGAAATTATTCTTTTATGTATGTAGAAAAAAATTAGAAAGATTTTATGTATGTAAAAAATTAAAAGAATTCTATATACATCTAGATTTATTGAAAAGAATTCTATTTACATCTAGATATTTTGATTGAAATAACCATAATGTAAAAGCAAAATATAAAATAGAAATGTTAATATATGTATGTAGAAAAAATTAGAAAGATTGCATGCATCTAAAAAAATTCTATTTACATCTAGATTTTTTTAGAATGGAAAAAAATGGATAATAGAAATATCAGTTGCATGTTTGTAGAAATAAATTAGAAAAACATGTATCTAGAAATTAAAAAGATTCTATATGTGTCTAATTTTTAGATTTTACTTTATTCTAAACTAATTATTGATGGATATATATTTTAAAAATATTTATGTAGTTTAAAGTTTAGATTTTAATTAATTTGTATGCAAATAGGAAAAAGAATAAATATTTTATATATATGTAGATTAATTTCTATTTTTAATGTAAAAGCAAAATATAAAATAGAAATGTTAATATATGTATGTAGAAAAAATTAGAAGGATTGCATGCATCTAAAAAAATTCTATTTACATCTAGATTTTTTTAGAATGGAAAAAAATTGGATAATAGAAATATCAGTTGCATGTTTGTAGAAATAAATTAGAAAAACATGTATCTAGAAATTAAAAAGATTCTATATGTGTCTAATTTTTAGATTTTACTTTATTCTAAACTAATTATTGATGGATATATATTTTAAAAATATTTATGTAGTTTAAAGTTTAGATTTTAATTAATTTGTATGCAAATAGGAAAAAGAATAAATATTTTATATATATGTAGATTAATTTCTATTTTTAAAATTTACAAGTAAATGAGTACTTTATTCATTTAAAGTAAACAAGTTTTTAAGTAATATATTTTTATTTTAGAAATATATTAATCATAATGTTCATTTATTATTACTTATTTAATATACTTACTCTCAAATCTAAGACAATAGAAATGATATTTTATTAACTTTGAAATAGGGAAGTGTTAAGCAAGTTCGTTTACAAAAATACCAAAAATATATTTGGTCTTTGATCAAATTGGAGTTAATATTAGAAATATAAATATGATCATTAACAATTAAGCTAAATTTAGTTCAAAACAATAATGTTATTTAAATTTAAATAAATTTTTTTGAAAAGAATTCTATTTACATCTACATATTTTGATTGAAATAACCATAATGTAAAAACAAAATATAAAATAGAAATGTTAATATATGTATGTAGAAAAAATTAGAAAGATTGCATGCATCTAAAAAAATTCTATTTACATCTAGATTTTTTTAGAATGGAAAAAAATAGATAATAGAAATATCAGTTGCATGTTTGTAGAAATAAATTAGAAAAACATGTATATAGAAATTAAAAAGATTCTATATGTGTCTAATTTTTAGATTTTACTTTATTCTAAACTATTTATTGATGGATATATATTTTAAAAATATTTATGTAGTTTAAAGTTTAGATTTTAATTAATTTGTATGCAAATAGGAAAAAGAATAAATATTTTATATATATGTAGATTAATTTCTATTTTTAAAATTTACAAGTAAATGAGTACTTTATTCATTTAAAGTAAACAAGTTTTTAAGTAATATATTTTTATTTTAGAAATATATTAATCATAATGTTCATTTATTATTACTTATTTAATATACTTACTCTCAAATCTAAGACAATAGAAATGATATTTTATTAACTTTGAAATAGGGAAGTGTTAAGCAAGTTCGTTTACAAAAATACCAAAAATATATTTGGTCTTTGATCAAATTGGAGTTAATATTAGAAATATAAATATGATCATTAACAATTAAGCTAAATTCAATTCAAAACAATAATATTATTTAAATTTAAATAAAATAAGCCATGTTTACTTTGAAACATCAAACAAATAATTAACTAATACAATAATTAAAATAAATGAATCTATTATGACATAGAAAAATATTTTCGAAGTATAATTTCTTTGTTTTTGAATCAATATGAGTTTTTTTTTCTACTTGAAAAGATAAACCATCCTAATTGTCATCCTTAGTTAACCCTAACAACAACCCCTACCTCAGCCCTAGCCCCAACAATGATGTACAATATAACTATAATCCAACATTAAACTATAATTATAGCACTAAAACATATCCCTATTGATATAACGAAAATCTCAGTCCAAACCATAATCTAAACCAAAAACCTACACACTAATATTGGTTATAGTCCTAACCCTAAAATCTAACCCTTAACCATAATGTAACAAAAAAATCCAAAATATTGATCAAAATCCTAAACCTACCTATATGGATAACCATGATATTAAACTCTAAATCGAGTCCCAAGGTCCTAACCATGGTGTAAACCTATAACCGAACTCTTAAAAAATTTACTAATCCCTGATCCTAATCACATTCCCAACTTTAAACTTGAACCATAAACCATAGTTGTAACCATAATCATAAACTTAAACAAAACCCTAACCCTAAAGGTACAATCATAAAATTAATCATAGCTTAGACCCTAATCCTAGCACAAACCACAATCATGACCAAATATAAATCTTCACCTTACCCCTAATCATAATTTCAATGTTAACCCTAACATTAGTTTCAATTCTACCATGATATGAACCCTAATATAGATTTCACCTTGATCCTCACCCTAATCTTAAGTCTAATTAAACCTTGACTAAAACCTAATCTAAATGATATATCTAACTATAATCCTAACTATAATTATCATACAACCCAATGCTAACCCTCATGTATATTTAATCCCTAATCTTAACTCTAAATATTCTATAAACTCTAGAATTGACCTTGATTCTAACCATAACCCTAAAATCTAAATTGTAACCATAGCACGAAAGGTGGGGACCCCTGCTACATGGCACAATTCTGGGTCTTGGAGCCTTGCGAAAGCACTACAGAGTGAGGAAATGTCATAAAGGTGACATGTAGTAGCATGATGCAATTTTGGGCTTTAGAGCATTGCAGAAACAATGCAGCTTAAGGAGGCGCTAGAATGGAGACTCATGGAAAGAAGAGGAAAGACATTCATGTCGCTGGCAAAAAACTATGAAAAGAGATAACATGATGTCTTAACCTCCCACAAAAAATGCAAGGTTGATCCCAAGGGGGAATTTGGTTTCCCCAAAAATGAATGATGGTCATCGATGAAGGTCTTCCTCTCGAAATAGACGGCATAGATGCATCATGAATCCTCACCAATGAAGGATTAAGTCGCAACCGTCAATGTAGATTCCCCCCTCAAAAAGGATGACTGAGATGCAACGAGGAAACTCCTCCCAATGAAGGATTAAGTCACATTCGTCAATCAAGATTGGCTTTATTTCCAATGGATGACTAAGATGTAGTGAAGAGATTCCTCCCAACAAACGAAGCAGATAGCACAAAAGGTGTGAACCCCCTCCATGTGGCACAATTTTGGGTCTTAAAGACTCATGAAAGCATTGTGGAGTGAGGAAATGTTGGAAAGGCAATGCATGGTAGCATGATGCAATTTTGGGCTTCAGAGAATTGAAGAAACAATGTAGCATGACGATGCATCAGAATGGAGCTGCATGGCAGCATCTTGTGCAATTCTAGGCTTTAGAGTGTTTCGAAGACACTAGCATATAAAGAAACGTTAGAATGGGAATGCATGGCAACATCTTGCACTTTTGGGAAGATGGGAAGATAGCTCGCGAAGAAATAAGAGTTATCAAATCTCGCAGCATGAATCAACCCGACCAAGAAAAAATGATCCAGCGTGGTCAATGAAGAAACCGAGCCAACACAAAATGTTAGCTGCCAACTTTAGCGATGTTAACCCTCTACAAAGAACCTATCCCATTTAAGGTCTCTCAGATCAGACATCAGTGATGGATTGAATAGGGGGAAAAAATAGCACACAATGCCCTCCTAAATGAAATTCTAAATGTAACACTAATAACCACAGTCCTACTTCTTTCCCTAACCTTATCCATGAGCGTGGGAATATACATATTATTATATAGGGCACCTTATATAATAATAAATATAATCTAAAATCCCAACCCTTACTCCCCTCCTAACTATAACTGTGACCATAAGAAAACTTCTAAATATAACCCTTCCTCTAACTCTAACCCTAACCCTAACCCAAACTATAATTGTAACCCTATCCCTACCACTAACTGTAACCCTGAATCTAACTCTACCATAATTGGACTTTAACCCTAACTATAACTATAACCCTAAACCTAACTCTAACCTTAACCGTAACCATAACCATAACCCAAAACCTAACCCTAATCGTAGCTAGGATTCTAATACTCTGTCTACCCCTAACTCAAACTATAGCCCTAACTATACCTCAAACTCTAACCGTAACTCATATTCTAACCCTAAACCTAACCCTAACCTTGACCCTAACCCTAACCCTAAGCCTAAGCCTAACCCTTTGTCTACCCCTATCTCTAACCCTAACCCTAACCCTAACCCTACCCCTAACTCTAACCCTAAATCTAACTCTTTCTGTAAATCTAACTCTACCATAATTAGACTCTAACCCTAACCCTAACTTTAATCTTGACTGAAACCCTAACCCTAACCCTAACTCTAACTTTAACCCTGACTCAATCCCCTTACCCTAACCTTAACATTGATATAACTCTCTCTATATATAACCCTAACTCTAAATATAAACCTAACCCTAACCCTAACCCTAACCCTAAATCTAACTCTAACCCTAACTGTAAGCGTAACCCTACCCCTACCCATAACTCTAACTGTAAATCTAACTCTACCATAATTGGATTTTAATTTTAACCCTAACCCTAACTCTAACCCTAACCTTGACTCAAAACTCTAACCCTAACCCTAACTCTAACATTAACCCAATTGTAAAATTAACTCTATTGGTAACTCAAACCCTAAAACTAACCCTAATTCTAACCCTAACTCTAACTCTAGCTCTAGCTCTAACCCTAACTCTAACCATAACTCAAACTCAAACCCTAATCCTAACCCAAATTATAATGCTCTGTCTACCCCTAACTCAAACTATAACCCTAACCCTAACTCAAACTCTAACCCTAACTCATACTCTAACCCTAAACCTGACCCTAGCCCTAACCCTAACCTAGAACCTTACCCTAACCCTAACCCTAACCCTATCTATAACCCTAATCCTAACCCTAACTCTAATCCTAATCTTAACCCTAATTCTAATCCTATCTATAACCCTAATCCTAACCCTAACTCTAACCATAAATCTAACTCTACCATAATTAGAATCTAACCCTAACCCTAACCTTAACCCTAGCTCAAACCCTTACCCTAACTTTGTCCCTAACCATATATCTACGTATGACTATAACATTTTACATTACAATATCCCAAAAATAAAATATATATTTTTATCTAAATTAAACTCCTTATATTAAATTTAAAATAATATTTGACTCAAACCTTAACCGTAACCCTAACCTTAACCATGAGCATTACTCTAACCCTAACCTTAACCATAAACATAACTCTACACCTAACTCTAACCCTAATTCTAACTCTACCATAATTGGACTCTAATCCTATCCCTAACCCTAACTATAAGCATAACTCTAACCCTAGCCTTAACCATGAGCATAACTCTAATGTTAGCCTTACTATAACCCTAACACTAACCCTAATCATAACCATAACCATAACTCTAACCCTAACCTTAACCATGACCATAACATTAACCCTAACCTTAACCATAAACATAACTCTAATCTAAACCATAACCATAACTCTAACAATAACCATAACCATAACTCTATCCCTTACCTTAACCATAGCTCAAACCCTAACCCTAACTCCAACCCTAACTCTAATGCTAACCCTAACCCTAATTCTATCCCTAAGGTTAACATTAACTATAATGGTAACTTTGTCCCTAACCATATATCTATGTATGACTATAACATTTTACATTACAATATCCCAAAAATAAAAAATATATTTTTAATCTATATTAAACTCCTTATATTAAATTTTTAAAAATATTTTGAAGCATAATTTTATACTAACTTCATACAACTCTAATTAAAAATTAATTAACAATTTTATAGTAATCTTATCAAAATAAAAAATAAAAAGTAAATATTTTTCCTATTGCGTCGCGACTGCCACTAGCTATATATACCTCTATATATATTACGCTGAGAGTAATCGTTCTCGAGGCGCCTATTTTTATTTTCATTAATCCCAACTTCAATTAAAATAACTTTGGGATTAAATAAAAATAGGCGCCTCGAGAACGATTACTCTCGGCGTAATATATATAGAGGTATATATAGCTAGTAATATGTAAAAGCACATTATAGGATAAAGCATGGTGAAGGGATATTTGTCCTTATGAATTTTATATTATAAAATTTGTAGAACTTTCTATTTTAAGAGTAAGAATGAAGTAAAATGAGTAGCATCATGGAAAACCTTTCAAATTCCCTCTATATTTGGGCAATCCAATAATTTAAAGAATGCAAGAACAAGTCACTTTCAAGAAAGGATTCACAATAACCATCCGTTACCAATTCATTCTAACTTGTAGCTATGTCACAATCTTGAACCACGTTTCTAAATTGTACTTCAATATGAACTAGTAACTATGACTTTTATATTTATCTCTATCAAAGCTTTCACCGTTGTGGGATTAACTTAGGTAATAATTTTGTGTAAGTTTTATGACATATTTTCTTGAAACCATATGAATGTATATTGGTTTGTAGAAGTTCAAATCCTATCAAACCTATCGGCTATAAACTTGCACCGTGTCCTAGTGCAAGTGCTCGTTAAATGTTTTATAACTTTCAAAGGCTAAAGGAATTCTACACCATCATTGTTCTTGGTTCTCATGTATAATGACCAAAATATCATACATAAGAATATGATTCATATGGAAGGTGTTAAGAATATAAAAATCTTTTTTATTATTTAGTGTATTTGTCTTAGGTAATATATTATTGTAATCACTAATTTTTAATGACAATTAATATTTTCTATTTCAACCAATTGAATTTAAGTATTTTTGTTTCTATTTTTACTTTTTTAAATGTTTATATTCCAAAATTTCAAGTTTTAAAAATTATTAAAATTATTTTACTGTAATTTGATTGGTGCATATATTTTGTGTATTATAGGAGTGAATTTCTAGGAAGCACTATCTGTATTCTAGGATGAAATATTAGGATTTGAATAAAATGTGAAATTGAATAATTTCTAATAGTTAATATACTCAAACAAAACTACATTTATAATAGTAACTTTATAAATTAGGAATTTTTTTTAAGTACGAATATGTTTATATTAAATTAATATTATTTTCTAAATATTTATATGTACTTGTGACAATTTTAAAATATTTTTAAAATAATTATGTAAAAGATTCATTGTAAAAATATGAATGAAATAATATTATTAAGGTAATTGGTTGAAGCCTAGTTTATTTATTATTATTATTCTTATTATGTATTAATCTCGAGTAGATTCAAACCCAAGACCTCTCAATGAGAGGCTCACAATTTTGCATTGCATTGTAGGCTCACAATTTTGCATTGCATTGTAGGCTCGCAATTTACCGTTGCATTATAGGCTCTTGCCTATAATTGTTAAATTTTTACTTTAACTCTACTTTACTTAGTTAAACTATACAAGAAATACAAGCCACTACCCGACACTCATTTATATAAGATATCATGTATTTACACAATTCTTTATTTTAATTTGAAGAAAATTGTTAATTTACACTATAATTTTGATATCAAATCTTGATGATAGATCATGGAATATGATCTAACATATTGATGTTCAAAATTCACAAATATTCTTTTTTAGAAATATAATAGTAACATTGTATGTATTGTAGAAATCTATTATTTTTAACACTTAATATATATATATATATATTTAACTTAAATATAAGTACATTCATTGTGAGAAGGTATAATAACATTTGTTTGATTAATTGTAAAAAAATTCATACAAAAAAATTGATCTAATTATGACAATACATAATATTGAATAATATACATAATCATAACGATTTTCTAGAGTAAGTAGTTGTTTATTTATTGAAAATTTGATATGAAACCCAACACAAATTTTCAGGCTTCCTCTTATTACATTAAATTTACAACTAGCAGTATAGAAGGTTTGATTTTTCAGAAATCAAAAAGAAAGTTTACATAAAATAATATTTGATATGATATAAAATTAATATAAAAGAAAAATTGAAATACAAAGGATGTATCTTATGTTATAATATGTTATAATGTACAGTATAAAGATTAATTTTTTTAATAGTTATAAGAAAATAATTGAGTCATTGTATTAATATTTTATTATTAAATTAGATAAATGTTTATATAAAAATATTATTATTTAGTTTTTAAAAGAGATGTACATATTTATATATTAGAAAAATAATATTTTTCAAATGAAATATTCATAATTAAAAATAATTTTAAATTTATGATATAAAATTATTGTTAGTATTATAAGTTAGTTGTAATGTTATATTTTTATTCATTTATCAATTATTTAATTTTTAAATATTGATAAATAAGTTCTATGTGTTTTACATATAATTTTATATATAAACCATCTTTTTGAGAATATGTTTGTATAAGAGTCAAAATATACCAACCAATCAAATTAGAATGAAATAGTTTTAATCAATTTAGAAATTAAAAATCTTACTAGAAAAATTAAAAGTTAAAATTGGAGAAAAAATACTTAAATCTAATAGAAAATATTAATTACCAATTAAGTTCAAATGATTGCTAAAAATGTATATCCTATAACGAACTACCAAACCTTGCTTCCATCCTAAATGAATACTGAAATATGCATCACCTACTTCAATTTCTAATTGCATGTTCTCAATAATATTTTATGTGCATTGTCAATTAAAAAATACCTCTTACCTTTCTACTATAAAAAATTACACCACAAAGAGACTTTAAACCAAACAAAAAAAATTGAAAAATATTATAATTATTTATTAAAATAAAGTTCTAGCATAAACAAAACATCATAAATGAAACAGAAGGAAAATAGCTAGGCATAATATAACGAATACAAAAAATCGTATTCAAAGTATCTTGAATTAAAACACAATCAGATTGTAGAAACATCGTGAATTAAGACACAATCAGATGGTGAGAAATAGGCCTAAATTTGATGGCTATATTGGCCATTTTTGCTGGTCATTTTTGCTTTTTCGAACCATATATGACAAGTTAAAAAGTTGTAAGACTGTATGGTTTGATAGGCTAATTTTTTAGAGAACCATCAATATGACAAATAAATTTGTTACTAAACCATCAATATTTGTTATAGGTAACTTAGTATTATATTTAATATTATACTTAAATATTATTTAATTATATATATATATAATCTTATATTATAGATGTTTCTATTTTTTTATGTTTAGTTATATATCTAGTTTGGTGAATGCATATTTATATTAATTTAGAATCTTGTTGAAATAAAATTTAGAAAGTTGCTAGATTTTTGTATATAGTACTAATTTATAATTATAAGTTATCATGCAGAATTTTGTATATATTACTAATTAATATTAAAATATTCTATTTACAGTAGAGTAAATGTCGATTTCATTAGCTGGTCAAATAATTTGAACTGCAACACATCAAATCAAATCTTATGATTTAAGAAATTCCAATTATTTTTCTGGAGTCTAATTCAAATCCTCAACAGCGTAAAATTCTATATAAACTCATGATAGCTCTATCTAGAGGGGACAAATTGATCTTTGCTTTTATCTTTTTTTCTTATATTGTTGAAGGGATTTTCATACAATCTGACATTGTTAAACGTTTTTCTTATATTGTTGAAGGGATTTTCAAAAGGTCTGACATTGTTAAACGTTCTTTTCTGATATTGTGAAAGTTAGTTTCCACCATCATAGTCATGGGTATGTGTCTGTCAAGCAAGAGAGATTATCACCCACATGAATTCCATGGGAAGAATGGCAACAAAAGTTTTCTAAATTTTTTGAAGTCCAAATCAGGATCAAAATGTAATGTGGATCAAAAATCAAAATATAGTAATAAGATTGAGAGAGAGAATGAACGGGTGGATGAATTGCAAGGTAAATATGTGTATTATTCACTTTCTTTTGTGAATTATATATTTTTCTTTCACATTAGACTGGCTTTGAGATTGGCTGAATGTTTATTTTACAGGCGCGTCTAAGCTTACTAGTCCGCCAAGGCCATTTCTGATAGATGAGGGAGCTTTTGGTTCTCCATTTTCAATTGGGAGAGGCAGAAAATCGGTGGATGAATTTAGTGAATTAGACCTTTGTGATGATATGACGTTGAAGCTTGAACCAAGCTCTGATTCATTTGAGTCATCAAGTTTTTCCGATTCTGATCTTTTTGAATTGCAATCCCTTTGATGTTTAATTATCATTAAAAAAGATTACAGCAATTGATAACGGGATTATGTTATCAGTGTAATCCTAGATGATAAATTCTCACCTATAGTAATTCATATGTCGATAATCTTGAGCCCTTTGTCATTCATTAAACATATCCACTATTTTTGAATTGACAACTATCATGTTAATAGTTTATATTTCTGAAAATTACATATTACTATAGTTTTATAATATTTGATTGATTGCTTTTTATAATCTATATAAGTAATTTGAATAATTATATAATAATTGGATAAAGTAATATGACAAAGCATACTTTCTAATTATTCGAGGCAAGTTGTACAGGAAATTTATTTTTAAAAATCAATTTAAAATGATAAATGTTATTTGGCATTCATAACTGTTAAAAATCAAATTAATATATGTAATACAATTTGACAATCATAACTATTAGCAAGTAGAAATAGAATAAAATTTATTTTCTAAAATCATGCTATTTGGCATTAAGAAACTTTAAAAAATAAATTAAAATATGTAATGTCATTTGGTAATCATAATTATTAACAAATAAAAATATAAAATATAAAATTTATTATATATAAGAGGATCAAAAAAAGATACAAAAGTCATATCAGTCTCAATGAGAGTACAAAAGAGGAGGCCCGGCCTCACCAAAAAGAAATTACATCAGAATGTACAATAAAGTCAGAGTTTGAAGCAAGAAAGTGAAACAAGAACACTAGTACAAGATATCATCATAGGTGTCAACCCAAGCAGTCCACCCCATAGATCCCTCCATCCACACAATATTCTTTTGCTCCGAGATTTGAAATAGCATGAAGATCTGGTCCTTTTTAGACTTGATGTTCTTTTTAATCTCCTGGTTGAGTTCCATGCAGGTCCTCTCGAACATCTGAAGATCATCCAGGTTCCTTCTCTACACGTAACCATTCTTCAGCTCAAAAGTGGCATAACCATCTTTCCAGAACCTCCTAAGCTTATCCTTCTCCATCATCATAGTAGTGTAAACCTACACTAATTATTTTGAAATGTGTGAGTTTTCAGAAAGACTCAGTAAGAACTCTAGGGTTATTTTGATACCTTTCCTTGTTCTTGCATTTCCAAATCTGCCAAAGAATATTAGAAGATTGAATATTCCAAAAGAGGTTAGAATTATCTTAATATAATGAAGCCCATCAAGCCATTTAAATTTCAAGTATCTATGAGAATCGACATGACAGGTAGTAGGCAGGCCCTTAGCAGCTTTAAGAATCATATTATAAGTCTTATTCTAAAAGATCGACATATCAAATCTGCTTCTATGATCCTCCCAACTAATAATCTTGTCCCGATCAAAGAGATCAATCGATTGAGATATGCCCAAATTAGACCAGTGCCAAGCAGAGCAACCTTGGGAGAGGGCAAGGGGTTTGTCAGACAAATGTCAAATGGATCTTTATCCATAAAGATGCTTAACATCATGGAAATCCTTGAAGGTTAATATGCTCCTTGACATGATCCCATGCTTTCCATATGGATCAAAAAATAATAGAACATTGAACCACAATAGGTTCAAGTCACTAAAAGGGAGATTTTTTCATTTTTTAGCATTTCTTGGGAAGTTCCTTTCTATGTTATGTCTAACAAGGATCTTCCATGGGTCATTACCATCCATAGAGAGAAAGATCCATTTGGTGGCAAGGGCAATCCCTTACAGTTTAAGATCCTTCAATCCCAAGCCCCCAAGGAGTTTATGAATACGACACCAATCTCATTTAACAGTGTGCATCTTTTTATTTCCTTTACCATCAGACCAAAGGAAATTCTTACCAGCTCTTTGAATTTCCAAAATTTGGTAATTACTGAACATCTAAGCAGAAGAAGAATAAATATTATAGGAGGAAATAATTTTTTGACAGACTTGAACCCTATCGGCAAGAGACAAGGATATATTATGTCATTTATCTAGTTTCTTGGAAATCATGTCCTTAACCCAACACCACATATCCTTGAGGGAGGGTTCAAAAGAAAAAGGGATGCCAAGATATCTAACAATCTTATAAGGGACACCCCATTAAAAGTTGGAATGTTTAATCCACTCAGGGGGCTAATACTCCCTGCCAAGACAAATGGACTTGGTTTGAGATAATCGAGCACCAAAGATAGTGCAGAAGACTTTAAGCTTAGTTTGTAAAGCCTCAAAACTATCAACATTAGCTTCAAATAAAATGGCAGTATCATCAACAAACTGGAAGTTGATAAGCTCAGCATTATTAGGGATGAAAATACCTTTAACAACAAGGGACAAAGAGTTATCCCTAAGGATGTAGTATAGAGCTTCTAAGGCTATGACAAAAAGGGCATGTGCCAAAGGACAACCTTGTATGATGGATCTACCAAGGGGGAAGGGGTCAAAGAGGGAGACATTAACATCAACCTAGGAAAGGGTGTCATTAAGCAACATACAGATCGTATTGCAAAAGATACTAGGGAAACCAAAAACCTCAAGCATCATGGAGATAAAGTTCCATTGCACTTTGTCATAACCTTTTTCAAAATCTAGGAGGAACCTAGCAGAATTTTGTTGAGAGTGATTAGCCCAATTTATGGCTTCCCAACTAGTGATCATATTCTCAAGAATATATCTACCCTTGATGAAGTTAGTCTGGGTGGCACAAATAAAATTAGGCAGGATATCCACAAGCCTCAAAGCAAGAATATTGGCAAGAATTTTGTAAGAAACATTGAGGAAAGTGATAGGTCTCCAATTTTTAATGAGCACTTTGTCCCCATCCTTGGTAATAAGCTTAATGATGCCTCTATTGATAGTATCCCCCAGTGAGTAGTAGGGCTTCTACATAGATGTCTTGCAAATATTTGCATATCAAATCAATGTTAGCTTTGTAGAATTCCATAGGAAGGTCATCAGGCCCAGGGGCCTTATCATTGTGAAGAGAGTTAATGGATTTTTCAATTTCATCTAAAGAGATATCCATGGAAAATTGGTCGACATTAGTACTTGATAGCTTTTTAGGAATAAGAGGTTTGCATTTAATTCTAAGGGCAACAGCCTCCTTTGAATCCTCAGAGGTGAAGAGGCTTTTGTATTAATTAGAAAATTATTTTTTGATGATGTCTGGGTCAGTAATATCTTGGTTATCCACAAAAATTCTTTCAATAGTTTTGATTGTTTGTGTTTAAAATATTAAATAGAAATTTAGAGCCACAGTCACCAAATTGAAGCCAATGAGCACATGATCTAATCTTAGCTCCTCTGATCTTGAATTTTTGGTGCTTCCTTAGGGCTTTTCTCATAGATATCACATGAAGGATAAGCTCCTCATTCGAGGGATACTCTTGGATGTTAGCTTCAACTCTCTAGAGGTCTGAGGAGAGGAGCTTTTCAGCGAATCTATAATTTTTGGCTCTTTTTTTGCCAATGGTTTTAAGTAATTTCTTCCAGGAAAGCAGGTTCCTATTCTATTTTTTTACATGGAAGCAAGTGGGAGAGTTGAAATTATTGATATGTTGAATGATGACAAGGATATAGTTTCTCTAATTACCAGGAAGGAAAGAGAAGAAATGTTTATTACCATAGAATCGATCTAATCTAGAATAAATTTTGGAGGAACCTTGTTGAAAATTACACCAAGTATGCCATAACCTAGGATTGGTATCCTGATTACCAAATAAGGGGTCAAAATTTTGTTTGGAGTTCATCATCCTATTCCAGTGAAGTTTTTCTTGGTCCTTCCAAGGAAATGGGAGGCCCCTAGATTTTTCTTCTTGGGATTCCATCATGTTGAAATCTCCACCAACAAGCCATGGGATATTAGGGAGAGTTTCCAACCAATCCCAAAGGTTCACTCTATCCCTAGCATCATTTAGGCATAGATAGAGCATAGGCCAGATATACAATTTTTATAATTAATGGTGATCCAAAAAGCTTTGTTACATGAGGAGAGACCATTGCTACTTATATAGTTACCACATTTAGGGTTAATAAGTAATGCAATGCCCCCCACCTCTGAAATGAGCGATGCAAAATTTGAGCACATCCTTCCATAAGTAATTAAGGTTGGAGTCGAACATGAAACTAATAGCTTTAATTTCTTTTAACATCAAAAAATTTATGACACTATAAGTATCAAGAAAATGCTTAATGGAAAACTTTCTATCCAGGGATTCAAGACCCTTGACATTCCAGGAGATGCAATTCATGGGGAAACATGAGAGTGGATAGGACACTGGTATTTATCCCTTTCAATTGGGAACATATTAGTGGGGGAAGATTCTCCATGCTTCTTACTAGAGCAATTTTTGTTTTAGGAGCCTATAGGCCTCCCTCACCATTTAGAAGCAGGGAGATCATTTTTTATATCATCTTCATTATCAGAATTAATCAGGGATTTGGAGTTAACATCCATGGATTTTTTAAGAGGGATGGGGATGGCCAAGGGATCTGAAGGGGACTTAGAGGTCAGGATAACCTCGAGCATACAATCATCACTTAATTCTTTAAAAACCTTAGGCAAGAATTTTCAAGAAGGTTTTGGGTTGATGCAATTGTCAGAGGGGTCGATGTTGGAAATAATCAAGGGAGGGGAATTGACTTCAAGATCTAGTGAAGTGGGGCTAGATGAGTTGGAAGGGGCCAGATGTTTCGCTAGATGGGGAGCTCAATCAAAGATGCTTTATTTGTCTTCATAACCTTTCTTCTTTAGTTTTTTGTGACAATCTGAAAGCGATCATCTAAGGTCACATTGTCAATGGAGATAGAAATGGCCAAAAAAGAGATGGGGGGTAGGAAAGTGAGGAAGAAAGGAGATTTGGAGTTCAATTCAGGGAAGGGACTAGAGGGCACCTCAACTTGAGGGTCTCTAAGAGTAGCGGATTCTAATGAGGGGTTAATCTCAATAATAGGGTTAAGGGGAGAGGCAAGTTTAACAAAGATAGGTTGTTTCTTAATGATAGGGAAATCTTTCCTTAGGTGCCCTTCTTTTCAACATTAAAAATAGGCATTTAATCCCCCATAGATTTCAATAGGACAAGTGTACTTTTCCTTTGAGATATCAATGCACAAGTCAGGCAGAATTTCCTTACTAGGATTCAATTATATTAGAACCCTAGCATCCATATAGGGTATAAATCTAACCATGTCATCCATATGAATAACTTTTTCTAGAGGTTCAAGTAATTGAGGAAGGAATCTCCATAAAAATGGAGGAACTTGTTTTACCAAAATCCATTAGGGCCCAAGAGGGCAAGAACTTCCTCATGAACGAACTCAAGAGACCAAGCTAGTGCATGGAAGGAGGTCAAACCAACAGTCCAATATTACTTTTTTAAGAACTTTAGCTTGAGATTCATTATTAGCAAAGAAGATCACAAATAATCCTTTTTCGACTTGTCTACAAAAAGAGATATGAAATCCAAGCTTTAAATTCCTGAAGTTATGAAAACAGTCGTCCAAAAAATTTCTAGGAGGACATTTATCAATTTCAATTGTAGAGAAAAAAATAACAGTGTTTCTTAACCTATTTTTCTCTTTAAAAATTCCCTCAAGCATTTCAAAATTAGGAGGAATGGAGAAAGGAATTGGAGCAGCCTCAGAGTTCTTACTGAGAACGGAGCTGCCATGAGGAATAGACACACAAAACCTAGATTTCACATCATTGGAAGATCCTGTGTTAACAACCACCTTAGAGAAGGATTTTTTTTTACCAAGTTGAATAGGGTTAATTTTAGAGGCATCAAGATTGATGTCAGAGTCCTTAGCAATAATTGTGGGAGGAATGGAGGGTACAACCTCTATCGAATGACAGAGGGATGAAGAATGCAAACCACTCATTTTAGAAGTATTAAAGGAGGGATTTGAAATGCCCAAACCTATTACAACGTTGTTGCCGAAGACGCCCAGTTGTTTTTCATTGTCTCAGGACCTCCAGTCATAAATTGCCACCTCAACAGATCACTCGAAAATGTTGTTGAAAAATTTGTTGAAAAACATTCACTCCCCTTAAACTCGTTCATCTATACTCTTTCAATATAAAATAAATTGGCAAATGACATATTTAAAATTATATAAAGCTAAAGTCAAATTAAATGACATTCACGAAAATTTTAAAATACAAAATTTGCCAAATGACATCCTCAAATATAAAATAGACAAAAATTAATATTAAATATTCACAGTAGCATTTTTCTTTTTTGAAAAACAAATTTTAATTTATTTTAGAATTTACTTTTTTTTAATACTTTTTCTAGAAGTTAGAGAAGAATATAATAGTCACAAAAGTGTATATAGGTAGATTTAGTAGAACAATAAAATAAGAAAAATAGATGTACTTCTTATTTTTCTAAATTATAATTAAAATATTTATATATTCTCTTTATATTTTTCTATTAGAAAATCATTATAAAAGCAAATATTATAAATATAGAAACATCTTACTTTTCTAATGATAACAATTTCTTACTTTTTGTTATTAGTCATAGTTAATGAGTTCTTTGAAAGTAATTAGAATACCATGAATTTGAACAATAAATTCTAGAGAGAAACAATTCAATTTGGAATATATACATATATAGATATAGATATGTGTGTATAATTATTATTTTTCAAATACAACTATGTTATATTTTTTGAATTAATATTTAAATCACAACTTCACCCTTGATTGAAACTTCAACTCTAACAATAAATGTTCATGTTTCAAATCACAATATTACCCTAGATAAATTGAAACTTAGCCAACAAAATTTAGACTTGGCTCTAATACTAAATTAAGTTCAAAATATAAATTTAATTATAACTCCACCTCTAATAATAATATATTAATCATTATTTGACTAATATTATATATTATAATTCATGATTAATTATCTTTGAAAGAGAGAAAGGGAAGGCACACAACAGTAAGTTGAGGGAGGAATAGAGAGAGAGGGTAAGAAGGGGGCATAGAGAGAGAGACAGAGAGAGTTTAAATGAAAGAGAAATGGTGATTAGGGAGCATACATAGTGAGAGGTATTGGGATAGTAGAGGGATGGAAATATTAAGAGAGAGAGAGAGATGGGGGTAGGGACAAAAGAGAGAGGGAGGGAGAGGGAGAGAGATATTGTAGGGTGCACACACGCACACACACATACACGAGTGCACACACACACACACACACACACACACACACACACACACACACACATGCAGAGGGAGGGAGGGAGGGAGAGAGAGAGATTGTTGTTTGATCCAGTGGGAACCCCATGTGGTAGCAATATTGGTATAGGATTAGTCTCCAAGTGGGCTATTGTTGTTTAGTGTGGAGCCTGATCAGGCCCCAAGTGGGAGATTGTTAGTTTGTGGTGACTAATTAGTGAATTATTGTACATACTTCATAATTTTTTGAAAAAAATTGGGTCATGGCCGACATTGTGGTAGACGTATGATTGACATGTTGTAACCCTAAAGTGGCAAAAAAATACTTGTATAAAAGGGCTTAGGGTTAGATATCTTTTCATAACCTTGGTGTGATGCAAAAATTGCTTCTTGAAGTGGAATTGAGCTATAAGGGATTACGGATTGTAATCAGGTTGTAATCATTGGATCGTAATAATATTGGATTTGTTGGTTGGTAAATATAGCCCAGGGTTTGGGTGAACCACGTTAAATCTTGGTGTCTTGTGTTCTCTTCTATGTGATTTATTATTTCCTAATATTATTTATACTTGCATGTAATTTTTATTTATGTCAGAGGTTAATCCTAACAAGTGGTATCAGAGTCAAGTTCTTTTTCAGTTCTCCTCTACAAGAAAGTCTTATGGTTGAGTGGGAATCTCATAGTTGAGTGGGAGCAGTGTCAAATGAGGGTAAGTTGAAGGTTGACAAGTTTAATGGGTAGAACTTTCAGTTATGGAAGATGCAAATGGAAGACTATCTTCCAGAAGGGTTTATGGAAGTCATTGGAAGGAAAATCCAAAAATCGGGGAACTATGACAAATGAGGACTGGGGTCTTTTAGATAGAAATGCACTTGGAAGCATTTGATTGTGCTTGGAACCATTAGTGACATTTAACATTACAAAAGTGACTTGATGACAAAAGAGTTGATGAAAACCCTAGCGACATTATATGAAAAGCCCTCCACTTCAAATAATGCATTTCTCATGAAGTGTTTATTTAATATGAAAATGGCAGAAGGTGGATCTATTTCAGATCATTTAAACGAGTTTAATATTGTTACTATTCATTTATCTTTTGTGGGTATTATTTTTGATGAATAAATTAGGGCTCTCTTGATTTTATGTTTTGTGCCTAAAAGTTTGAACGGCTTGGTAATGGTTGTGAGAAATTATATCTCTGGATCTAATATCCTAAAATATGATGATGTAACCAATGTTATTTTGAGTGAGGAAACTCATAGGAAAACCTCAGGTGGATCTGCATCAGGAAGTGCTTTGAACACACAAAGTAGAGGCAAAATAATTGAGAGAGGAAATAATTCTAGAAATTATGGGAAATCAAGAAGAAAGTCAATGGCGAAGAGGTCTCAATCTAGAGGACCGAGAGATTGTTGGTACTGTGGGAAACTAGGGCATAAGAAGAAAGATTGTTGGACTCAAAAGAAAAATGAAGGAGATAAACCAGAAGGGAACAAGGAGGAAAATGTGGTAAGTAACAAATCCGAAGAGGATGCTTTGCTTCTGTCTTTAGAAAGTGTTGATGATTCATGGGTTTAGATTCAGGTGCTTCATTTAATGCTGTGCCTCATAGAGGTTATTTTATTGATTATGTCCAAGGGGATTTTGGGCTTGTTTATTTGGGGGATAATGAACCTTGTCAAATTGTTTGAAAGGGAAAAGTTAAGATTAAGCTGTAGAATGGGAATCATTTCCTACTACATGAGGTAAGACATGTTCCAAGGTTGGGTAGGAATTTAATGTCAGCATGGCAATTCAGTGATGAGGGTTGTGTAGTTAATTTTAATGATAAAAATTGGAAGGTTTCAAAAGGTTCCCTTGTAGTAGAAAAAGATGTGAAAGTAGGCACCTTATATCTTTGTATAGGTCATATTGTTCTTTCTACTTTGATTATTTTAGAGAAAAATGAATGTTCAGGAACAGTTGTTGCTATTGAGTAGGGAGAACAATTAGTTGTTGTAGATTCTGATATAGCATTGTGGCACAATAGACTTGGGCACATGAGTGAGAAAGGTATGAAATTAATTCATTCAAAGAAAGTTTTACTAGGTTTGAAATGTGTTAATATGGATTTATGTGAAAGTTGTTTATATGGAAAACAAAAGAGAGTGAGTTTTGTGAAGAATGGGAAGGAAAAGAAAAATAAGAAATTAGAGCTTGTGCATACAAATGTATGCAGACTAGCTTAGGTATATTCCCTTGGTGGCTCCAATTATTATGTTACATTTATTGATGATGCAACTAGAAAAGTATGGATTTATATCATTAAACAAAAATCTGATGTATTTCAAACTTTTCAGAAATGGAAATGCTTGGTTGAAAATGAGACTGGTATGAAATTAAAATATCTCTGATCTAAATGGTGGTGAGTATTGCAATCATGAATTTGAAGATTATTTCTCCACTAATGGTATTCATAGATAGAAAACTTTTCCAAGGACTCCACAAGAAAATGGAGTGGTTGAATGCATGAACAAGACAATAATGGAGCATGAAAGGAGCATGAGGTTACATGTTGGATTGCCCTTAAACATGTGGGTGGAGGTTATTAATATTGTTATATATTTGATTAATAGAGGTCCCTCTACTCCTTTGGGTTGTGGTATTCCAGAGGAAGCATGGACTGGTAAGAAGGTGAGTTATTCTAATCTTAGAACCTTCGATTGTGAAGCATTCACACATGTTGATTCTGAAAATAGAATCAAGCTGGAAGTTTAGTCAAAGAAATGTATATTTGTTGGATATGGCATTGATAAATTTGGTTATAGGCTTTGAGATTTTTAAAATCATAAAATTTTAAGAAGCGAGGATGTCATATTCAATGAGAAAGTGTTGTACAAAGATCTGTTGTAGCAACATGAGAAGAAAGAAGATGATTATGTAGTATTGGATGATACTCCAAAAGATGTTGTTCTAGCACTTCCTCATCATGTGCAACAACTGAAACAACAAATATCACACACATCAATGAATGTTAGACATCAACAAGGCTAAGTAGACCTCCAGAAAGATTTTCTCCCTCTTTGTATTCTATTTTACTTACTGATGCTGGTGAACTAGAATGTTATGATGAAGTTGTGTAGGTAGATACTAAGATTCAGTGAGAGCCTGCAATGGTAGACGAAATGGACTCCTTGTTGAAAAATAAGACTTGGGATTTATGCCAGTTGTCTACAAGTAAACAAGATTTATAGAATAAATGGGTTTACAGGTTGAAAGAATAGGATGGAAATAAGAAACGATTTAAAGTCAGTTAGTTGTAAAAGGATTTGCAAAAAAAAAGGGGCATTGATTTTGATGAGATATTCTCTCATGTTGTTAAAATGACTTCTATCCGTACTATTTTAAGTATTATGGCTACTGAATATTTTCATTTGGAGCAACTTGATGTTAAAAAAAGATTTCCTTCATGGTGATTTGGATGAAGAGACATATATGGCACAGCCACAAGGATTTGAGGTTAGAGGTAAGGAGAACTTAGTTTGTAGATTGAAGTAAAGTTTATATGGCTTGAAGCAAGCACCTCAGCAAGGGTATCTAAAATTTGACAATTTTATGCATGAGCATGGATATAGTAGGTGTCATTCAAATCATTGTGTTTATTTTAAGAGGTTGGATGATGACAACTACATTATTTTTTGATGTTGATGATATGCTTATAGCTAGATCTAAAATGGATCACATTAAGGGGTTGAAACGTCAGTTAGCACATGCATTTGCTATGAAGGATTTGGGGGCAAAAAAAGAAATCCTTGGTATGAAGATTTATAGAGATAGGAACAATAGAAAAGTTAATTTATCTTAGGCTGATTATATTGCAAAGGTGTTGCAATGTTCTCTTCGAAGAATGCTAAAACTATCAACACACTTTTACCTAGTCATTTGAAGTTGACTAAGGAGATGTGTCCTAAGACACAAGAAGAGGGGGGTAAGATGTCCAATGCACCTTATGATTTAGTTGTAGGAAGCTTGATGTATTCTATGGTATGTAAAAGGCTAGATATTTCCCATGCAGTGGGAGTCATTAGCAAGCATATGAGTCATCCAGGAATTGAGTATTGGAATGTAGTCAAATGGATTCTCAAATATTTGAGAGGAACATCCAGTAAGTGTCTACATTTTGGGGGCTCTACTACTAATTTATAGGGATATGTTGACTTAGATTTGGCAGGGGATATTGATACCAATTGGAGTACTACATGTTATGTATTTACTATTGGTGGGGCAGTTGTGAGTTGGGTTTCTCGGTTGCAAAAGGTTAATGTTTTATCCACTATAGAGGCAAAGTATTTTGCTGCTACAAAGGAAACCAAGGAGATGATATGGCTTTAGTTCTTCTTGGAAGAATTGGGACACCCTCAGAAGGATAATTATTTTTTTACAAATAGATAGAGTGTCATTTATCTTTGAAAGAATTCAGCTCTACATTCAAAGACAAAACACATATAGTTACGATACCATTTCATTCAGTCAATTTTTGATGATGGACAATTAAAGTTGGACAAGATACATACAGATAACAATCTAGTGGATGTGTTTACAAAGGTAGTGACAAGGGAGAAGATGAACTCCTCTTCAGCTTTGATTGGTCTTCTAGACTAAACAAAATAAGAGAACAACTAAGTCCAGGGTGGTTTGATCTAGTGGGAGCCTCATGTGGTAGCAGTATTGCTACAAGATTAGTCTCTAAGTGGGAGATTATTGTTTACTATGGAGCCTAATCAGTCCCCAAGTGGGAAATTGTTAGTCTGTGGTGATTGATCAAGGAAGTACATACTTCATAATTCTTTGTACAAAACATTATGTTGTGGTCAACATATTGCTAACATATGGCCAACTTGTTGTAACCCTAAAGCGGCAAAAAAATAGTTCTATAAAAGGGCTTAGGGTTAGGTATCTTTTCATAAGGTGTGATGCAAAAATTGCTTCTTGCAGTCGTATTGAGCTGTAAGGGATTATGGATTGAATCAGGTTGTAATCACTAGATCGTAATAATATTGGACTTGTTGTTTGGTGGACGTAGCCCAAGGTTTGGATGAACCACATTAAATCTTGGTGTCTTGTGTTCTCTTATGTGTAATTTATTATTTCCTTATATTGTTTATATTTGCATGTAATTGTTATTTATGTCTGAGGTTAATCCTAACATGTATAACCTTTCTGAAGAAACATGGTCCCCTACAAACTAAAGATGCTACCAACGGACTCTACAAAAAAAAATATTACTCTGCATTTGGTTATCAAGTACCCCCTACATCAGCAAAACTACCAAAATTACCAAATGCACATGTATACTCACACATGAGGATGAGGAAAGCTCTTATGATTTTATCAAACTTGTATTGGTGATGGAAACCTTACTCCATAAAAATGCATACCTCTAGTGTTTCTCCAAGAGGTCAAGAAATTTTTTTAACCTTACCAACCCACAACTCTTTGGACACTACAACTATCTTTCTTAAAATGAGAAATAATAAAGAAACAAAGGATCTACTTATAGGTTTGATATATCTTTCCTAGGATTAAATGTGTTAGTCTAAATTTTGAAGTTTGAACAATATAATTAAGAACAAAATTACCAGAGAAAATGTAGATGGTAGAGTTCTTGGAAGCTTAAAGCACCTTCTTTGTATCATACTAGTGAAGAAAGTTTGGCCCTGTATACAATCCAAAAAAATACATGTGTATACTAAGTTGTCTTTAATAATAACTCCACAAAATTCAAATTCATAATGTTGGGTCTTGCCTTGCAATACACTTTCTGACACATTCATATTTTTCTCTTTCTTGAGATACCAAAATGTTTTTTATTAATACTACCAAATGCTTGAAGAAAATACCCAAATGTATATGAATCCCAAGTGCAACAACCAAGACCATGCAAAAATAAAAGGAAAACAAAATTAGGAACAAAACTTGATCCATATTACTTATCACAAAATTCCTTACTCCCACACACAAAAATATTAAAGAAAATAATAAATAAATAAAAATATCATAGTGGATCCTAATTATATATAGCACTAACAATAACATTATTAATGGTTCGTCCTAAATTCCATTCTATAAAGCTCCTTTAAAACTACTTATATATGAAACAAAATTTCTAAACATAATCTTTTTGAAATCAAGCTTGAAAAATGCTAGAAGGAACATTTTTTATTGGAAGACATCCACACTTAGTTCATTCTTTAAAAAAAATTCTTTTACCACATGGTCATTTTTAACTATTTAATTTTAATAGCTCTAGCACTACATGGCATCATTGGAACTCCATTTTCTTTACCATGATTTCCTGAATCACCATTAATAGTCCTCCTAAATGATACCTCCTCTATGTTGACTTGAGATAAATTATGATTGTCTAACCCAAAAGAAGATGTTGCACTAAATAAACTAGTACTTGCTTATTTCTCGCATTTCACTATATTGTTTTCACTAACATGCTTTCACTTATTTGAATTCATAGACATTATCTAGCCAAACTCTTGTACAGGTTGACACTTAGAGCTTCCACTACTCCCTATAGAGGATATAATTGTCATCTCACATGTTACTCTTGAAGAATCATCAACAATGTTCCCATTGTTGCTTCTAGGATAATTCATCTTGTTTGAATAAAATCTCTTTCAGAATCATCACAAGAGTTTTTTCCTGTACTTCTTGGAGAAGCCCTCAGTGTTTGATATGAAACTCTTGTAGAATAATCAACAAAGATTTCATCATTACTTATAGGATAAGTCTTTTTTCTTGAATTTGTAACTTTTAAAGAATAATTTGGTACTGCCCCCTCCCCTAGGAAAACATATGATGGAATCTTCATATGATGAATATGTGAAATAAAAATGTCCATTCCAAGTTTCCAAAGACGGTGCGAGAATAATAAAAGATTAAATTGATCCACAATGTCTCAAATATAAAAAATTTGACCCTCTTGAAATTGGCACTCCTTGAGTTCATTGTAAATCATTAAAAATGCACAATGTTCTCCCTAGGTAGTTGTCTTGTAGTATCCATGAGGATAAGGGTATACTTATAGCATCCCAAGAGTGTCCCACTCAATCTAAAAGAGCATATTGTAAGAGTATGACTAAATTATTTCTACTTGGAAAAATTAGTAGGCATAATAGAAAATGCAAGTTTTAAAAAAACCCTTTAAAGTAAGTTGCCTCAAATAAGACTCAATACATCCCTTCCACATCCTCATATCATCTTGATTTAGATCCATAATGTCTATTTGCAAATAGTTTTTGTATGACTCAAAGAAATGGTAAGGCTCAAAAAGAGCAATCAAGTTTTCCTTATTCAATGTAATCTCCTACAAAAAAATAGAATTATTAAAGAGAATTTCACAAGATATGAAACTAAAAGCTAAATTAAAAAAATATTTCACAACTATACCTCACAGATCTTATTCTCATTCTCAAAATGCTCTAGCATTACTATAAGTGCGTTGTTGGTTATATAGTAGATGGAGTATATGCTAGTGTGATTATAGGCATTAGATGGGTTAGATCTCAAGGATTTCTATGTGGATCCCATTCAACTATGCCTAGATTCCCTTCCTCTATCAAATGTAGCATTATTGGATTTAGCTAGTGGTACTAAGTATATACATAAAAGAACCTTTCTACCAACATGTTGGGATTGGATTTTGATAGAGATGACAAACTTGAGCAACTTATAATGCCTAAATCACATCACCCAAAAAAACATAACCTACCAAGTGCCCCTTTTGTTACAACCATATAAAGTGATTTGAAGCTTTCTAAAAATATTTAAGTTATAGAGTTAGAATTACTAAACATGTTTAAATGAAGCAATAAAATAACTCACATTTAAGTATAAGCCTCACCTTTGGCCCAAAGTTTCATACATCGTAGTATACTATAAAAATGTTGAAAAATAAAACATTTAAAGGAATAAAATACAAGAACTAGAAAAAAATAGCATTACAATATAAAACTCCTACAATGCATCACCTCAACATTTGGTACAAGTTACAATATTTGCATGCAACTCGACATCTCTTTAGACTCAACACACTTTGCTCATCAGCCTCATATAAAATTGATTCTTGAGAAATATCCAAATCCTATAGGTAAAGTAGCATCTCAATAAATAATAAAATTTGTTAAACAACTTCATCAAGTATAGACAATGAACAGTTTACAAATTTAAGTTGAAAAAATAGTACTTTCCTAATAGAAGCTTGAAAATAGACAACATGTAAAGCACATTTGGCAATTTATTCTTGTAAAGGATTGGTGTTGCTCAAAGAGAGCTAAGAATACAAATTAACTCACATCTGGTATAACCTAAAGTGATATGCGTTCAACCAGCTTAGTTAGTTTGTTATAAAAGATGAACAAATATATGTAATTTCATAATATTATAAAAATGATCCTAGACATCACTATAATTAACATAATAGAAAAGTAGGATTCTCTTAAGATCTTTTCCAATAACTCATCTGCATCATGAAGTGCAATGGGGGATCACAAAAAGCACCTCAAGCCTATCCATTAAGCCTAGGAGCATCGAATGATCCCCGCCATTTAGATTACGAATCCTTCTTGGGTATCTACTACATGAATTGACCTTGTGCTACTTGTATTCCTTGTATGTACTATATATTCCCTATATAATGGGACCGCTTCATGGTTGTAGGTCTTAAAGGAATCATTATAATCATTATACATCCCTATTACATTACTCAATATAAATATTGTTAAGGCAATAGAATACCTAAATTATAAAATGGTAAAATACCAACAAGTGATTTTTATATACATAAGATTTATATAAAAAACTATTGAGGGATTCAAACACATTCCCCCATTTTCTATTTCTCTTACCATGTATTTTTCTTTAAATATTTGGGTCATATAGTCATCTATTAATGTATGTATTTTCATTAATCATTGGGCTCTATTCTGATCATCTTAGACCCATTCAATTCATTCTCTAATTAGTGAATAAAGAAATCACCTTATTCAAAGTTAGACACATGCCAAAACACCATATCTACAACAAGTAACTAACAAAGATAACAACTATTATGCCTTAGCTATAAACAAAGATGAACATAGTAGACTCAAATTAAGAAAGAAGGTAAACATGGATTGGTGTGAAAGTTTGAGAATTAAAACTATAAAAAAAATTGCAAATTAAAACTCACTTTAAATGATTTAAAAGAAAAATAGCTATAAGAAGTTAAACTACACCAATTTCTCCAATAACATCAAATTCTACACACTATCAACATTTAAATCACACTAGCTTTTTACTTAATTCCATAGTAGTATTTTAATAAATTATATAACCAATTTCTAATGAGGCATTTCTTTCCATAAAGGCATATCATTTATCCTGTGAGACTTTAATAGCTTTCAAGGATTTTTAAAAAATAAAAAATTTATCAACTAGACCCAATTAAATTTTTAAGTTTTTCAAAAAAAAATGGCATGGAATAATTTTCAATCTTGGGTAGTGATATGGCTATTATCTCAATGAGGATGTTGATTATCCTTTTCACCTGTACATGTGCTTTGCTAGAAATTCTATAAAACATAAAACTTCTATGTGGCTAAAAAACAAAAATAAATGTATAGAGAAACAAGATCTACAATAACGTTTTTTTACTAGCCCAAATTGATTTCTATTTTAGACTAGTGTTAATTTGTCCCAAAACTAACTACCTAAATCTTGAGCTATCAATGGTTCATAGCATACATGATCAAATTGAAAATATTTTCTTGACCAGACTCAAATTATTGCAAGCTTCAATTAATTTCCAAATTCAATGAAAAATGATTCAATAAATTGCAACCCGTGACTATGCCTATGAAGCAAATATTTATGCAAGGGAAAGATGAAGAAATGGTTGACAAATATATCAGCTATATTCTAGTTTTGCATTTGACATAATAAAGAACTAAATCCACCATTTCCTATTAAAGAACAACTCTAAATTTTTCAGCTAAAGCATGCCAATTTAATCATAGCACAATTTGTAAAATGGTATATGAATCTTTAAAAAATTCACAATATTTTTAAATAACATCTCTAATTTCTTAGTTGTACAAGAGCTCAACAAAACATTTTTGACGAAAAAAGTGAGTAAGATCTCAAATACCATTAAAATTTTATTGATCTTATCTTTGGCAAAAAGTTAGGTGAACTCTCTTCATCCTTGTGTTGCCCGTGACCAGTTGACATTGTTGGAGGTATTGTATTCAACAAGATGAATCAAGTTTGTGTATCTTGCCATAGTTTTGTCACCTGTGTCTGATTGTTCTTCAAGAAAGGTATGAATTGCATTCAATATTTCTTATGTGAGCTGATTTCTATCACTATAGTGATTTAAGCACAATGTGATTGATGAAAAAATAATAGTTAGAGGTGTTTTAATATCTAAAATTTATCTTATAAATTTCATCATCACATTCTACATGATAATTATGCTACTACAAGAAGTGAATGATTATACATAATATTCAGAAAACAAGTTTTCCAACTCCCATATGTTTGCAAAGATTTTAATTATGGGTTTGATTTAGTACCATTTATGACATGGGTTAATTTTTGTTATGATGTCATATGAGTCCTATAAATGATACATGATGTCAATAAAGAAGAACATGTTGTAGGTATAGAATGGATTACTAAGAGGGGGGTGTTCATCTTAGATATATCAACCTACCAATTAAGGCTCAATATCATATCATGAGTATTCATGGATTTATTGTGGATTTTTAGTGTGAAATTTTGGTATAAAAACTTCAGGCTCACCATTGAAGACCTTAGAGGTCCTAGATGGACTTTGAAATGGGGTTCACTGGATCTTACACTAGTCAAGCCCTAGAGATTAGAAGATGAACATTTTGAAAAATGGTTATAATAGCCAATTGAAACTATAGTTTGAAAGCTATGGTCTTTCGAAGTTGGGTTGACCAAAATTTCTAAAATATGTGTCAAAGGTGTATCAGGCTAACTCTATATGTAATTTTAGAGTTAGTTTGTCTCAAGGTTAAGGTTTGATGTCTAGAAACTTCCCGGTGGTGTACAAATGCCTATTTAAGGAATGTGTGTACATTGTCTAGGATAGCTCTAGGTGATAGTTCACAGCTCTATGTTGCAAATTATTGTAAGGAAGGTGCCCGTGTGGGTTTTCATATTGTATTTCAAATTTCTATAATCTTGCATTTGTGGCGATAATAAGAAGCCCATATTTTGTTCTCGCCAATTACTGTAATTTCTTTGTTTATGTTATGTGTTTGTGGTATTAAGTGGAGCTCCCTTTATCAGTGCATCATCAAGTTGTCTAGATAATTCAGCATACTCTATGGTAAGAAAGTCTTTAGCATTATCTCTAAGTCTTGACAAGTGCAATTTCATCTAGCTTTCCAACACTCCAAGATCATCTTCATATTTGTTGAACTTTGATGCCTCCTTCCTACACATCTTGTGATCTTTTCTCAAAGCAATTATGATTCTACTTCAGGGACCAAATCACTAATACAAATTATAGGTATACGATAGATTTCTAAGAGGGGTGGATGAATCAGTAATCCCTAAATTCAACTTTTACTTCCTCTTTAACTCCTAGCTTTGCTGATAAGAAAATAGTTATGCCTATAGTGTTGTTGTCAGTTAATCAAACAACATACTTGAAATGAACAATAAAAAACCAACAAAAATTGTAATGTCAGGATTTATCTAATTGAAACTCGATTAGGGTGGAAACCACAGTGTGAGAATAGTGCTCACAAAATAAACTACTCTTATAGAATACACTCTGATAGGAGCTTGCTCGATTAAGGTTATAAAACATTGTTAAGTGTACTTTGTTACAAGATTTCCTTCTAGATCTGTTAGGATCTTTACTTTGGTAGAAGTAATCTTGTTAAATAATTTTAACACTCTAATATAAGAATGTCACCTTGTGAGAGGCTTTACAATAGAATTATAAAGGCCATCTTTCCTAAGGATTTCAAACAGTTCCAATGATAAGAAAGTAACAAAAGTAATGATATGTAATTTGCACTCCCTCACTATGAAGTTCATCAACATAAAAATATACTATTCAATGTTCTTATTCCTTCTTCTTTTATTTTAATAGCTCTTCTTTTCCTTCTAGTCATTGTTCACCTCTCTCACACACTTTTTCCTTATTTCATTCTTCATTTTTATCTCTTCAAACCCTAACTTAAAACATACAATTCTCAAAGACATCTCCATCATGTATGTAGAAACTTCTTGAACAATATTTTATTATTTAACCTAGAAACTTCTCTTTTATTTTCCATATTCTATGATAAATGATAACTTCATCGATAAGATACAAGTCTCCAATAACACCCTTTTCTGATAAGATAACTTCCTTTACTCTAATAGAATAACTCACCACATAATACTATTTTCACTTACTACTCCAGTTATGTGATAAGCTTGTTCTGGGTATAAATCCCTTAAAGATGTAATAACAACATGAAATAATAAAATAATTGTTTGACATCAAGACCAAATAGTATAATTAATGAATAATGTAATTCATAGCTTCATTTCAGTTATCAACAACTTGTGAATTAGTTATGCCAACACATGAGGCCTTTATAATTTAGAGGAAATTCATAAGCAATTGGATAGCATCACATAACATCATTAGTTTGGAATTAGTTAATAATTTGGAGCCTAGTTGTGGGATTGATGTTGACTTGGTCATTTCAAGCTTTGGCATGACAATTTAAAAACTATGTTTCAAGATAAATTGGATTTTTATAATTTCCAATTCAAAATAATATGAATAAAATATCCAAATCTTCTCACAAATCTTGAGCAAGTTGCAATTTTTTTAATAGAAATTGATTGTTGTTGTGTTGCACCTAGGAGATTGGGAAAATTGCTTGTGAAACAATGAATTTGACATGATTCATAGTGTATATGAGAAAATGTTAGTATGCTAATAGAAACCAAATTTAAATAAAGCTTCTACAAACTAAACAAAATTCATAAACTTCAAGATAGACTAAGATGAGCTCTTAATTGAGAATATGAGCCATTAATGGGCTCTCTCAATAAGAAGCTCTCTTGTTGAGTAGCTTGGTCTAAATAGATAGGATGTATGCTCAAGCTTTATGCTTCAAAAAGGGCTTCAATGGATGATTGTAGATTTTTGGTGTAGATAGATGGCTTTAGTATGGATTTGGCTCTCAAAATAGCATTATAACTTTACTTCATGGATTGTGTTATTTTGCAAAGGGGAAGGACCCAATTTATAGGCAAGAGGCTTGAGGGATTGAGGGCTAAGATGCAAGGATGGGAAAAAGCTTATGGAGGGCTCAGATTGCATGAGAAGAGAGCACATGGATTGTGCTTCCTTATAGCCAATCAAGGAGTGACACATGTCACATGGTGAGAGGATGGAGGAAAGGGCAAGGATGAGTCAACAAAGGAGGCTCAAGAGATAAAATCTTCATAAAGACCCTCATAATGACTTGTAAGAGCAATAAAAGGGCTTGTAAGAGTCATTTATGACCTAGTGGACTTCATAAAGTTTTATGGTTGAGATATTTTGAGGGTGATGAGAGCAATTTCGACTTGGACTTGATTAGGAAGGTTTTAAGCTTGCTTAGGCTTGTGCAAATGATTAGAGGATGGATTAGGATGGTTTACGATTAGCTTAGGGATAGGCAAGTGGATGGCATTTAATGAGGGTGGGTGAAGGAGGAGATATTTGTTAACTTTGGCTTGGGTTAGGAAGTTTTAACTCATGTTTAGGGAATGTGACAAGGTTAGGAGGGGATTAGGATTAGGTTTAAAGACATCTTCTAGAAGAGTCTAGACTTTGGATGAGGATAAAGACTTTCTAGAATAGTCTAGAATTTCCTAGGATGAGGATGAAGACTTTCTAGAAGAGTCTAGAACTTCTTAGGATGAGGATAATTTAGATTTTTAGGAAATAAATAAAGTTTTATTTATTTCAAGGGTTTGGGTTGAGGAGATATTTATTAAAACTTTTTTAATAAACATGAGGATTAATATTTAATCTTAATTAAATATTTTGAGTTGGGATTAGGGGTAGGAAATGATGGGATTAGCCTTTAATTAAAATTAAAGAAGGATTAGAAGATTTTGGAAGAGGTTAGTGGTCTTAAGGAAATTGGCCAAGTTTTGGGCAAAAAATAAATTTTTTATTTATTTTAGGATTTTTGGTCAATTTATTAATTAAATAATTAATAAATAAGGAAATAATGTTTAAATAAGATTTAAACATTTTTGGGAAGGATTCCTTAATTAAATATTTTTAATTAAGATAAAGGGATTTAATGGCATAAAAATTAATTAATTAATTAATTAATAAATGATGATGTCATCAGGACTTTTTCACAAAATAAAAATACTTTATTTTCTCAAGGTTTTTAGGTGTCTACACATAGATCAAGAAAACTGTAGAGAATTTATAAAAAAATTTGGTAAATAAATAAATAAAAAAAATTTCTTGAAGGGTATCCCCACAACCCAAGCCTAACAGGCTCCCTTTATGGGTCGAGCTTGGGGCGAGACTAATCCCTTCAGCCACGGGATAACTAGTACCTCCCCCAAGTGTCCACGGTGGGGTAATGACAGATAGGGAATTGAACCCAAGACCATGGGGATCTATCCATAACCTCAAACCAACTCACCTAACTCGTGGGGGCTAAGAGTTTGTGGTAACCAATGTGACTTGAACTAGAGTTGATGTGTAGCATTGGGATCATTAGCCTAACACTATGCCTCACGACTCACCTTCACACCAACTCAGTTATTCACTCACCCTTTTAAAGGGTTTGTGGTAACCAATGTGACTCAAACCAGAGTTAATGTGTAGCACCAAGATCATTAGCCTAACACTATGCCTCAAGACTTGCCTTCACACCAACTCAACTATTCACTCACCCTTTGTTGCTAAATAAATAATTATTGATAATGAAGAGGAGTGATTTAATTTTTCATGTTTGGGACATTTATTCTTAATAATATATTGAGTTTTTGAAGCAAGGTGAGCCCAAGATTGATCGAGTTTTGGAAAATTTTGACCAGAAAAGACAAAAAATTTAAAGGCTTTTATAGGTTTGTGAATCAAGATAGCAATTTTTTTGGATACTAGATTAGCTTAGGTTTTTCCAAGTCTACCACATATTTTAACATTGTTTCTTTGACTTTTGGGATAGATGGATTGGTTTTGGACATCAGGATGTTTTTCTATATTTGTGGATGAAAGTAAATATAAAATATGAAGATTAATCATTGAAAATTTAATTACAAAACTAGTGAGAGAGTCATAATCTATATTTATTTGTGTTGACAATATGAATTAAATAATCTTGGCATCTATGGTACGGATGATTTTTTCATTCATGGGACTAGAAACAATATTAATGACGTGAAAGCCATTATTTCCCAAAATAAGGAGAAGATTAGACAAGATGATTTGATACTTTGGAATGTTCATTGATACCAACACACCCCAGTCATGAAAACTTATTTTAACAATAGGGAAAGTTTTAGATGGAACAAAAAAAGATGGATTTCTACTATTTCATCTCTCATTTTTATGTAAGCTTCTCAATCATTTCATTCAAATGGTTAATATTGTTAGCACTTTCTAAAAATTGATATGTTGTGGAACATTTTCCCTAGAAATATAGAGCACTACTATTACTTAGATGAAAATAGTTGGCACGGAGTAAACCCTAATAGATATATTTTAAAAAATAACAAAGGAAAAAGAAAATACCATAACATATTCTTTCGGTAGTAAGGATCTTAGGGAAAAATACATTATTTTCATATATTTTTGTCTATTCCTTTTAACAAATTTATGGATTCCTTTTAAACTTGTTTCCATTCTAGCATTTTTTTCCCACCTCTATATATTTAATTTTACTATTGATCTCAAGGTTTAGATAACACACAATGTCATTATTTTCTTAGGATAAACAATGTTGGTAGGAGGAATCTACACTAATAAAATTATCGAAGTCATTATTGATAGAAAATTTGCCCCCATTTAGTGCAGTCAACAGTAAAAACTAAAAATCAATCCCCTCTATGCTTTAAAATTAAAAAGCTATAATTTTCATCAGATCACTCCAAACTAAAGCTTTTGACAAACAACTCCAAGTGCCAATGTCATTAGAAAAGGGATCGACTTAGAATATAATTGCTCATAAAAAATCTATAATAAATTTTCTCTAGATTTTGTATTAACTCTTGGCCAAAGATTTTTACAAAGATTATGGAAGAGGAGTTGTGACTCAAAAGATCTTAGTTGATATTTTTCCCATTAGCATTAGCAATCATGTGCTATGTCTATGGGGTGGAGTAGCATAGGTGTGAAGTTTTTATCAGATTCCCTTTTATAACTCTTCAAAATTCTTCAACCTGATTTTCTAGAATTAGAGGTAGATTTGGGACTAAATTTGCACACCTAAAAAAAATTAAATAAACTATGTTGGATTGTTTTTTCCATTTGAAGTCTAGCTTATTGAGAAGGGTGGGTTGTTTCCCATCTCCAACCACAAATTTCATGTACATTGTATTGTCATGTGATTTACTCACATTCAATTGGTCCATTTAATGATTTTTTCAAATTGGAACATTGAAAAATGGATATTTCACTTACCATGGCTATATGGGGCTAAGAAAGTAGTCCATAAGATCATTTAATTTATACTATCAAAAGTGAGTAAGAGCCCCCTCGAAATTTTGTGGGGTAAATGCTTAGTATGATGTGAAAATTATTTCATAATTGGACATATTTTTGTATAAATTTAAAAAGAACATTTTTTTTGAATTAAATAATATTAAATAACCATCAAGATTAAATCTTGATTAAAGAATTTAATTAGAATGTAGAATGGCTTATGACATGCATTAAAATCTTGTATTTGTTGACTTGTGCTCCTAGGAACACCTCTGCATTTGATGGCTTCTTCACTCTCTCCATAATTAAGAGGTCACTTTCTTGCATTGTGTTTTTCCATGAAAAAAACCTTTATTAATAGCTATTTATTTCTCTTATTACTTATCCCTCCCTCTAGCCTTGAGAAAATTATTTCAAAGTTATGATGCAACAAGCAAAACATGAAGAGCATGAGAACTTGAAATTGATGTCTAGTCATGAAGTTTGGAAATCCCTATGTTAATCTTACACTGCTACTATTGACCTTGTTCTTAATCAAAAGCTTGAACAATCCTTCAACGTTGACATGGATTCCAGTAATCCTTATAAAAGTGGATATTTTAAGCATGCTTGATTGCTACAAAGAACTTTTTGGATTGTGATTTTATAAAATATAATTGTGTTGTTTTTCAATTAAATTCATCATTTCATATTTTCTGAGAAGTGGTTCATATAAAAAAGGATTATCATTCATGAAAAAAACATGATCTCTTGGTTATTTTTGGTGTTTGCATGAAATATTCTCCTGTTAAAAGCTAGAAAACTTCTTTGGATGTTAATAATATTAGTTTTCATAATTTAAAGTGCTTATTGCTAATATTTCTAAAGTCAATTGTGAATGTGTTTTTGCATCAATCTTTCTATCACATTCTTTAATTTATCATATGCGTATTAGAGAATTCATGAAATATAAAATTAAATTGTTGCTATCAAAAATGATTAATAAAATGTGGAAAAAGAAGAGAAGAAAGGAGAGATTGCAAGTGTAACAATTTGCAAAATTTATGACCAAACTCTCCCCCCCCCACCCCTATACATACATACATGTATGAATACATACATACATATATGTGTATGTGTATGTGCATGTGCATGTGCATGTGCATGTGCATGTGTATGTGTATATGTATTTGTATGTGTATGTGTATATCTATATATGTATGTATATGTATGTGTATGTGTATGTATATGTATATGTATATCACATACACATACATATACATATATATAAATATGTATATGTATATATATATATGTATGTATGTATATGTATGTATGTATATGTATATGTATATTTATATGTATGTGTATGTATATGTGTATGTGTATGTATATGTATATAGATATAGATATACATATACATATACATACATACACATACATATAAATATAAATACATATATAGATATACATATACATATATATATAAATACATTTACATATACATACATATACATATACATGCACATACATATACATATAACTATATATACATATGTATATATATATATGTATGTATATATGTATATGTACATATATGTGTGTGTGTGTATATGTGTGTGTGTGTGTGTGTGTTGGTATATGTATATGTGTATGTATTTAGATATGTATGTATGTGCGTACATACATATGTATGTATGTAGGTATGTATGTATGTATAGATATACATATACATACATACATATATAAAGGAAAAAATAATTGAATTAAGATTTGTTATTTAAATGTTTCAAAGTGGGTGTTGAAGGAATGGGCTTTGTTAGATAGAATAAGATACTTCGGATTGAGGATAAAAGTTAAAATGCACTGAATGTATGAATATTACATCTTTATAATTTAACAATTGGTGTTGTAATTCACTGCATTTTAATATTTTGGTGATAAATATATGTGCTATGTATGTGGGGTGGAGTAGCATAGGCATGAAGTTTTTATCATATTCACTTTTATGGCTCTTCAAAATTCTTCAACTTGATTTTCTAGAAGTAGGGGTGGATTTGGGACTAACTCTACACACCTAAAAATATTTAAATAAACTATGTTGGATTGTTTTTCCATTTGAAGTCTAGCTTATTGAGAAGGGTGGATTGTTTCCTACCTCCAACCACAAATTTCATGTACATTGTATTTTCATGTGAGTTACTCACATTCAAATGGTCAATTTAATGGTTTTTTTCAAATTGGATCATTGACAAATGGATCTTTCACTTACCATGGCTATATGGGGCTAAGAAAGTGGTCCATAAGATCATTTAATTTATATTGTCAAAAGTGAGTAAGAGCCCCCTCAGGATTTTGTGGGGTATATGCTTAGTACGATGTGTAAATTATTTCATAATTGGACATATTTTTGTATAAAATAAATAATATTAAATAACCAGCAAGATTAAATATTGATTAAAGAATTTAAATAGAACATAGAATGGCTTATGACATGCATTAAAATCTTGTATTTGTTGACTCGTGTTGTGCTCCTAGGAACACATGTGCATTTGATGGCTTCTTCATTCTCTCCCTAATTAAGAGGTCATTTTCTTGGATTGTGTTTTTCCATGAAGAAAACCTTTATCAATAGCTATTTATTTCTCTTATTACTTCTCCCTCCATCTAGCCTTGAGAAAATTATTTCTATGTTATGATGCAACAAGAAAAACATGAAGAGCATGAGAACTTGAAATTGATGTCTAGTCACAAAGTTTGGAAATCTCTATGTTAATCTTACACTACTACTATTGACCATGTTCTTACTCAAAAGCTTGAACAATCCTTCAACATTGACATGGATTCCAATAATCCTTATAAAAGTGGATATTTTACGCATGCATGATTGTTACAAAGAAATTTTTGGATTATGATTTTATAAAATTTAATTATGTTGTTTTTCAGTTAAATTCATCATTTCATATTTTCTAAGAAGTGGTTCATATAAAAAAAATTATCATTCATGAAAAAAATTGATCCTTTTAGTTATTTTTAGTATTTGTATGAAATGTTCTCCTGTTAAAAGCTAGGAAACTTCTTTGGATGTTAATAATATTAGTTTTCATAATTTAAAATGCTTATTCCTAGTATTTCTAAAGTCAATTGTAAATGTGTTTTTGCATCAATCTTTCTATCACATTCTTTAATTTATCATATGAGTATTACAGAATTCATGAAATATAAAATTAAATTGTTGCTATCAAAAATGATTAACAAAATATAGAAAAAGAAGAGAAGAAAGGAGAGGTTGCAAGTGGAACAATTTGCAAAATTGATGACCAAACTCTCCCCTCCCCCCCACCCCCATACATACATACATACATACATATATGTATGTATGTATGTATGTATGTATGTGTCTATGTGTGTGTGTGTGTGTGTGTGTGTGTATGTATGTATATGTGTATGTATATGTGTATGTATAGGTGTATGTATATGTTTATGTATATGTATATGTATTTGTATATTTAAACGTATATATGTATAAGTGCATGCATATGCATGTGTATTTTGTATGTATGTGTGTATGTATAGATATACATATATAAAGGAAAAAATAATTGAATTAAGATTTAAACTGACAAAACTATTTTTTGGGGTTTATGATTGAATATTCTATGGATGTTGAAAGGTTCTATTATTAAAATTGAGATAACTTCTTAGATTTGTTACTTAAATATTTCAAAGTGGGGGTTGAAGGACTGGGCTTTGTTAGATAGAATAAGATACTTCAGATTGAGGATAAAAGTTAAAATGCACTGAATGTATGAATAGTACATCTTTATAATTTAACAATTGGTGTTGTAACTCACCACATTTTAATAGATGATAAATATATAGGCATATCAATAAAGTGTATTACAAAAAACTATATGTAACCTCTAATAAGTTATGGGAAGCTTCAAACATTAACATTGTGGAGGAAAATGAGGCTACTAGTATAAAGAACCTACTTGGAAATAAATTTGAGCTTGGTTTGGTGTGTGTTCCAATATTATCTCTATGTGATTCATTAGAAGATCTAAAAGGGTGTACTCCTAAGGATTACCATGCAATTAAGGCCTGGGATTAACATATTGTAATTGTAAATGATGAGGAACTATATTACATGAATGCAGATCATGGAAAGTTTAGTAGAGTGGTAGTAGAAGTAAGTGTTAATGTGGAACATTTGGATAGATCAATGTGAATGGGCATCAAGGTAACTATTGTGACAAATCCTTAGATCATGAAGTTTTAGAAAATCCAAATTCCTTACTTTTTGAAGGGATCGGCTCTAAACATTTTGTTTCTAATGAAAACTAGGAGTGAAAATCTTGTGCTAGTTGGAGTAAAAGAGGGGATTGTGAGAGTAGAGATTCATCTAGTAGAAGAAATGCACTGAGACCTTGTCAACAAATATATGATATTATTTAAAGTGAAATATTTCAATATTTCATTTGTCCATTACACAAGCATCCAAGGAGTTCAAGGTTGACCTCACTGTTCTTAAAAAGGTATAGAGATTTTGGGATTCCTATATGGTCACGTCGTAAAATGAAAAGCCTTGGAAGTCTCATAAATAATATCTAAGTACCATTTTTTCTTATTGTTATAATTTAAAATTGTTGCATAAAAAATATGATAGAATTCAATAGAACATGCTTAGTCTAGGAAGTATGTGTGGTATGCTAGTCAATCCATCAAAGGATCTAACTTAGGGGAGCTCTGTGTCCCAAAAAGAAGAATAAAAAAAGTGATCCAAGCATAAGGATGTGGGTGTCCCACTATCCTTAACAAATCAAAATAAGACCAGGCTTTATAGACTGTCAATAGTCAAAAGAAGGGTCAAAGACAAAGATCAAGCCTCCCAAACTATCCATAATTTAGAGAGAGATCCAAAGAGACCAAGCCCATAGGAACTATCAATAGTTCTAGGAAACATATAAGGGGAGAGGGAGAGAGAGGGAGAGAGAGAGAGAGAGAGAGAGAGAGAGAGAGAGAGAGAGAGAGAGAGAGAGAGAGAGAGAGAGAGAGAGAGATTGTTAGTATGGTCATATGTTGCATCCATTACAGTATTTGTCACTAATGTCAACATAATGTAGATTGATAGAGTAGCAAACAGAGATTGAGACCATATGATTCTAGGAATGAAGATGAGATCAAGTGCATTTGGGGACATGTTCTACATAGTTTCCTAATTTCATGGGTAAGAGTGCATACAAAAAGTTGAAGACTGGTGACAATTATTCGAGATTTACATAAGACAATATACATATAGAGTTCCTCAGAAGTGATTACTAGTAATCAGGTTATATCTCCTAACAAGGATAGAATCTGGTTGAGAAAAGTCAGACAAGGTAAGAGGACATCATGATGATGATGTCAGTGAGTGGGCAAAGTACGAGGTTACACACGTAAATATTTGTAAAGACTCTAAGCTGACAATATTATGTAATTATGGAAAGATGTAATGTAATATGTATTATTTTATCTTAAGGAGGTCCTACAATAATTTTAAATTGGGAGAGCCTCAAGGCCAACTCCACAAATTATTTTAAGGACTTGGTATAAAGGAAGGTTGTTTTCCTTGTGATTGTGTGTGTGAATTAATTGTAAATGTGAATTATGTGTGAGTAAGAGATCTAAGGGATTTGTATGATGCGAGTTTGTGGATATGGTATTGAGATCTGAAGAGTAGTCAATGCAGGAAAGGCACAGTGAATGAGCACAATGATTATATTTGGCAAAGAGTGCTAGTAGATAGTTGATCATTTGGTATTATTCTGAAAAGAATAATACAAAGATTAGTTGGACAATGAGTTCAGTGGTCTTGCCCCTTAAACTATTTAGATAGTGGTTCCCTCTACCTTCCACAACTCCTAACAGGGTTGGCAGAACTCCTAATAGAGTTGGCACAACTCCTAACAAGGTTGGAATCTCCTCACAGGGATTCAAAGTCTCCTAACAGGAACTGATATGTACTAAATGTATTTCATTGACTCTTAATAGGGTCTATTCTTTTGCAAGGAACTTATATGTTAGTACATCATTTTGTGAGTACCATACCCACTAGGGTTTTCTAATCAAGGGTTTCCCTAGTCAACAAATATGGTGTTATTGTGTATGGTTATCTTCTTATGGTAATTGCACTTATTGATTGCATGTCTCAGATTTAATAATGATAACAAAATTTATTTTTATTGCATAAATTATTCACTCCCCCCCCCCTCTTAGTTATCTTGGTGGACTTTACTTTCTAACAGTTAAATAAATTGTCAACACCTTAACAAGATCAATGGCTTAAATAGGAGCATGCATGCATCCACTAAAGAACATTTCCACTATGAAATGCCCCCAAGAAGAGAAACATACCAAGGTAAATGAGCACATAACAAAAAAGAGAGAATGCAAAGTGATCTTACTAACTTCAGGGTCACTGTGATCATATGTAATATTTTACATCAAGTATGAAATATCATCATCCCCCAAAGGAAGTAGAACTACAACACAATGGAGGAAAAGACACGTAAGAGGTACGAAGAAGAGTCTTTTTGGGCCAATAATGTGGAGACCAAAAAGAATTGATCTACCACATCATAACCAACCAAAAAGACTATAAAAGATCAATGGTATGATTAATATAACATGTAAGAAAATATACAAGAAAATATATACAAACAGAAGAATATGTATGACATGTTTGATTGATTTGTCCTCTTGTACTTAACTAAGCAAAAAGGATTGTCTAAAGAAGTCTAATTAGAACATATAACAAAAGCACAACATGAGGAAAATGCAACACAAGAACACAAAGACTACCATGATAAATGAAGTCCACATCAAGAAATATGTGCACCCCCCCCCCCAATCTTAATTGAAATGGTAGGGGAAGGATGGAAACTCACAAGAGGAATTACATCCAACATAGTAGGAACCATAAATAGCTCTAAGAAAGGACTTTGATGGAAGTCACTATGCTCATCACTAGAATTTATTGTAAGTTGTATAGAAAGAACATTAGGAAAATCATTATCTATATCAATTAATCATTCATCACTAAAAACATGTTAATCATCAAGAGTATCTTCTATATCAAGATTAATATAATTTAAAATACGAACTGAATCATCATGTTTATCCATTTGTATAGTGTTACCTTCATTAGCTTCCTCCAAAGACACATGCATGGTTTGATCAAATGAAGGTAAGGGATGAGATGAAGATGTAGGTTATGAAGCAAGAGAAAAATATTTAGCCTTATCTTTAGCTTGGCAGTTCTCGCAATGCTAATGGGCATGTTGATTATGAATAGTTTTGCAAGATGAACTAGATGGATTAGGATTAACTGCCATAGGTTTTGAAGAAGGAACAACTACAAGACCAAGTATAGTAGCTAAAGGAATAAATGTAGAAGGTAAAACAAGTTCAGAAGTGGAACTAATAAACATATTAGGCAAGATAAACATAGGAGGGTGACCCTGAGGAAGCTAAGCTCAAAAATATTGTCTACCTTATAATATTGATAGTTGAGATAAAGATTGATAAGTAGGAGATATTTTCCACAAAAATTCAAATTGTGGTATTGCTATCAGGATAAACATGATCACAATTAAATTTGGGTGGCAATATTACAATGTGATAAAGATTATTAGGACAAGTGGGTGGTTTTTTGAAAAGATATGGCCAATAGAAATCAATCTTATCACAATCTCAAGGACCTCATAGCTTATAAAGGGGAAAATTAATGGTAACAATTTCTCCATTACAAGGAAATGTAATTCACTTATGAATAGGAGAAGCTACAACTTACATGGAGGAAAGCCATGGAATGCCAATCTTAACTTGAAATTGATCAGAAGTGGCAATAACAATAGAGGTAGTGTAAACAACCTTTCTTGAAAGAGTAACAAGTAGAGTGATAGAACCTTAAGGACAAAAAAGATAACCATTACAAGTTTGGATACATATGGGAGTTTTATCATAGGTATATTTATGCAGCTATTTATTAAAAAGGTGATCTTTAGTGATAACATTCACATCAGATGAAGGATCAATGAAGACACCATGAGAAGGAATATGAGAAACCCTAGTAGTGATGTAAAGAGAACCATTAGGTACCTTAAACATATGTAACTGACTAAAGGTTATAGGAGGTGATTTTTTAAGTTCGCGTGGAGAGGAAATTAGAGGTTGAGGTTGTAACTTGACATGATTAACCACATGAATTGCTTCTTCTATGTTATCATCTTAGTCAATATTATGGTCATAAGAATAAGGTTGATTAATGAAATTTGTTGAATGTGAAGGTCAAGAATTAGTGTAAATCTACAAATTTTGGTTAGGAGGTGAAACAAATGTATTTGTATTATTAACTTCAACATTAATAGATATAGCTTTAGAATCAATAAGGTCCTAAATGGCATTCTTCAAAGCATAACATCTTTGAGTATTATGACTAGGTTGATGATGGTATTAAATTAAATCATTTAAATCAAATGACTTAGCCAATTGTTTCCTAGTATCAATAGGGTGAATAGGAGGAAGTTTAAGAATTCTATCAAGAATCAACCTAGTCATCAACTTGGGTAAAGGTTTGGATAATTGAGTATACTTAAAATTAGGATGATATACAGAGCAAAAAGTAGTTGTACCTTTAGATGTAGTAGCTACTTGATCAATAATTATATTTATTGAATTGATTTTGATAAAATAGTTAGGTTTAGAGAAATGGTTTGAATTATCGGTGGCATCACTCTTATCACTAGAAACAAGTCATCAAAGTAGAGCTCTCGACTTGAGTCACTTGTAACTAGTAATGGTGAAACACTATGTAAAGATGTAAAAAAGGAGGCATAGTCAGTAACAAGGATATTATCTCTAATGTCTTAATTTAAATTAGAAATAAAGATAAGTTGAATATCATGATCAGGCACAAGATAAGAAATATGAGCATAAAATGTTTAAATCTACCAATAGAATCAGTCACTTTCTCTTTAACAGTTTTCTCACAATGCATCAAATTAGTTAAAGAAATCTGAGGACCGATATTTTTTGAAATTTTTGAATGAAATCATTAGAAAGAGTTTGAAAAGAATCAATAGAATAAGGAGCTAGAGAGAAATACCATTGCAAGATTCTATCCCTAAAATTATGCGAAAATAACTTAGCCATGAGCCTATAATTATGAGAAAAGTCACTACATATAGTTTGAAAAGTTTTAACATGAATCACAAGATCTCCCTCACCATTTTAAGTCTCAAGACAAGGTACCTCAATATGTTGTGGTATATCATCATGAAGGATATCTAAGGAAGGGGTATTAGCAACGTCACATGTATGAATGTTATACTTCAATTGAGTGAATTGAGCCACTTTTTGTTCTAATGAATGATAGTTTGAATCAATCTACTAATGGTAGGATTGAAAGATGTGATAGTCGGCATAAATATATTAATATTAGGAAATTAATAAGAAGCGGAAGGAATATGTAAAGATTTCAATGGAGGATTAGAAAGAACAAGTAAAGGGTTAGAATAAGTAAAAGTAATTGCATTATATGAAGGTAATGAAGAAGGTATGGAAGTAGGAGGGCCACTCACGAGAAGTGAAAGGCTAAAAAGACCAACACTTAATAGAGTGGACACTTGTGTAGAAGTTGCCATAAGAGGTGGAACATATGTAGATATGTTAGAAAGGGTGATGGAAATTGGAATAGAAGGTTCAATAGTTGTGAAAGGAGTATATCCTAACTCTTGAGAAAATTTTATCAATGGCTTAGCATGAGTATCAATAAGGTGAGATATACCACACAAGATAGAAATGTTATTATTGTCATTATTAACAAGTTTCTTAAGAGCCTTAATGGTAGCAACACTATCAAGATGTTGATGTTCTTGCACAAGACAAGTTTTCAATTTATCAAATTCATGAAAAATCTTATCAACTTGCTAAGGAACTCTATAGAATTCATCTTCATTATGGGATGAGTGAGAAGAGTCATGCTCCATAATAGGATTATGCTCTTGAGAAAATATATTTGTATCATCATGTGTCCTAGGGAGAAAATAGGAATCATGATCGAAAGAGCCCATGAGTCTATGGCTTCTCCTAACGAGAATGCTATAAGTTGGACTTAGTATAGTTAAGCTCATAAAAAGAGATATCACAAAAGAAAACTCTAATGAGATATAACCACGAAAATGTAACAAAGAGTATAAAAAGAGAGATCTAACCACATAGAAAAATAAATCTATCTCTAAGATCAAAAAGAATGCAAGGGTTCACCAAGAGAAGGAAAATATTTAAAATAAAACAATCTAACTCCAAATAAGAGAGATTGTAAGAAAGAAAAATCTAACTCCAAGAAAGAGGGTAAGAGGTTGGGTTCACCAAAAGAAGGTAAAACTCCAAAAAGAAGTGGGGACAAGTCGGGTTCACCAAAATATTTAGTGGAAAAATAGAAGCATTTTAATAGGATGTGGGCCTCCACTTTTTAGGCACTAAAACATTCAAAGATATGTGTGTGAAGGGAATGAGATAACCCTCAAATATGATTCATCTTTATAATCCAAATTAGATTAGCAAGGTTTAAAAGAAAAGGGATTCCAATATTAAATTTGAATTATGAAAAGGAATGCACTACAAGGAAATACACTCTTTGGCCCATGTTTAATAATGCATATAAAAAATTAAACTAATTGATTAAATAATGTAGATCTAGGTGCTAATTGTATACAATCAGCCCAGTTAAGATACAAATCTAAGCTAAAACTATGAAAAGAAATAAGATATAAAAGAATCACCTTGAAATATGTAGAGGAAGTTGTGTTTTAGCTCCAAAAAGTGTGGATCTAGATTTGTAATGGAAAAAATATGACAACGAATCTCTGAATAGAATGTAAAACCCAAAAAAAAAATCATTATAAATAATTTTGGAGGAGTGGCAAAGAACGGGTCGAATTGGTTGTAAAGTTTCCAAAACGATTCTTACAAGGTTGCCATGTTCCCAAGGCACTATAATTAGGTCGATCCAAGTTCTCTAGAAAGCTTTCAAAAAGTTATTTTTGGATCTGTAATCACAATTTCCCTATCATGTTCCTACACACATAAAGTAAAGTTTTTTGTTGTTTGGTGGATAAGGGCTTGCCTTGGTCAACTCCAAGATTGAGGAATCAACCTTAAATTGAGAAATGTAAATGTAAGTGAAAATCCTTATAAGTTTGTTGTATATATTGACTTCGGTATGTAAACGTAGGATATCTCCACAAGTTGCAATGGATCTACCATAATCACATCATGGAGCTATGGATGCAAATGTGCATCAATGAAGAAGATGATGAATTCCTCAATGTAGATCTCATCCCTTGATAGCCAACAATATGCTAGATATTAAAGAGGAAATGCTCACAAAAAATCCTTCAATGCTTGATGAAATCTCCTTTTCTTGAATGCTTGAAATATTTGAATGCCTTGAATGTTTGAACTCCTTGAATACCTTGAATAAGTGTAGTTTCATGGAAGTATAGGATTAGAGTATAATTTTAAAATGGAGCCTCCAAGCCTCCTCATATAGTAGTTTTTTGGTGGGAAAACAATACAAGCCGACTTGAGAGCAAAAGTTAACAAATTAAAATGTTCAGACCTTTTAGGCCCCAAGCCTCGCAATCACTAGGGAAGAGGTCAACCTCTTCTAGACTACATTTATCTATTCCTAAAGGAAATAAAGGTATTATTAAAACCCTTCATGGAGAAACCACCAACTCTCAATCCTCCACAATCTCTCATATATGATTCCCCACTATATGCCAAGCTTTCTAAAATAAAATAGTAAGAAAGCCATCCAACCCGAGGGCCTTATCTCCACCAAGATCAAAGAGCACATTTTTAACTTCATCCATAGAGACCGTCTCATTAAACAATCATTATGTGCTTTCGTAATGTAGCTCAGAATGACCTCCAGAATGCTAAAACTAGTTTTTAAATTTGCAAGATCATTGAAAAAAAATTGGAGAGCTAGTTCATTGCTTCCCTATTAATAGCCTTTGCATCCTGAAGGGTGCTACCAATTGAGTCTTGTATGGAAAAGCTCTTATTTTGAGACCTCTTCATCTTGACTGAGTTGTGGAAATAATTTTTTTTTTTATCCCCTTCTCTCAGCTATGTTTCCCTAGACTTTTGATGCCAGAAAGATTCCTCTCAAGCTAGCACTTACACATATTGTTTAGACAAATCTTTCTCTATGACATACTCCTCTCCTACACCATAAACTATTACTCTATAATACATCTCACCAAATTATTTTCAAGCTTAAATTATTTAGAAAAAATATTCTTAAACTCCTCTCTATTACATATATTAAGTTGTTCCTAGAAAATTGTATCTTTTTGAAAAAGATAAATGTCTTATTACCAGACCAAGTGTAGAGTTCTCTTGAATCCTTACACATATAGGATAGTGATTGAATCCTTAAAATGGTGTTTATGTTTGCATAGCAAAACTAGTTCTTCAATTCCCAATATTCAGTCAATAGAAACCCATCCAATTTCTCTACAATATTTAGAAAGCTACTTCTACGGTTTGTTCAAATGAAATCCCCATTTCAAAGTTCTAAGTCCAAAAAATCATAAACCACTATGAAATCACCAAAATCCCTTTGGCTTTGACCAAGCCACCATAGGTCGCCTTTCTTCTCTCTTGAGTTGAGGATTGCATTACACTCCCCCCTAGGAGAAACATATCATTCTCATTATTGCTTAAAATATACAATAACTATTGTCATAAGGTCCATAAACATTCAAAGCATAAAACTTTGAGAATAATCATTTAGAACTAACCTCAATGTATTGTCAGTTGTTGCCTTGATACATAAGTTGTACATCTACTATAGTCACATTCCACATAAAACCTAATCCTTTAAAAGCACCTTCTGCTCCAACAAAAGTCCATTTCCATTTGCTAAAAGATATTTTGAGATACTCCACATCATCATCTTTGATTTTAGTTGCTTGTAAGAAAACCAAATCTAGCCTAGCCTGATCAAGACATGTATTGATTAGGTGGATGTTGGCAAGGACGTTATTTCCCTAAACATTACATAATAGGACCTTCATGGATGCCATGAAAAGGCATAACCTTTTCCCAATCTCAATAGCTTCTTTGGTCCACTGCACTATATGTCATTCCTAGCTTCATTCTTGTGTTCCTAGCAACTCTTCTCCTCATTTCCCCTATATAAAGCTTAGTTTGAGTAGAGGGGATCTGCTTCGCTATCTTCATCTCCAAAATGCCAAGAGGGTCCTTAGCTTAAGAGTCATAATCAAAATCAAAGGCATTAGCCTTACCCCCATTTTCCTTCACACCATCTAAAGCACTTTCAAGATTTCTTATAGGTAAACTTTGAATATCCTTATAAACGAAAACTCCAACCTCCCACGCTTTTATCATAGCCAAAGAAGAGAATCTTTCATTTGATAGATGAATATTCAACTTTGAATCCTCTAACAGTTTAAAATTATGACATTTAACTATAGACTAACATTTAGGTTGCCTCTTGAATATTTAACATGAAAGACACTTGAAGGCATCACCATAGTTATCATTCTTTCTTGTTCCTTTGCATTAGTTGATTGAATTCCCCTATAATCTATTTCTTTTGGGTCATTGTGATCATTATTTTCTATTTGTTCCAAATGCATCCTACACCAAATTTGTAATCATTTTCTTCACCAGCACTACCCATCTCCACCCCCATCTGTTGATCTAAAAAGGGGCCTCCTCTACTATTTGAAGCAAACCACTATCAACAATACCCTTAGGCCAACACTCCAAACCTAAAGAGCAAATATTGGTTATTTCCCTTTTTTGGCCATCACTCCAAACTTGCACCAAATCATGGTTCTAGGTGATATTTTTCATCCATTATCTCATCCCAAAATTTGAACTCACATTCATCACTACCTTTTCTACCTTCTGGTTGCAATAATTTCTTCCATTGATCGGTTACACTCCAAACCTTTGCCTTTATCCATTTTGTCCAAATCACTTTGACTCTCATTTTGGCCTCCACCTCACCCTTGTCTACCACAAGATGTTACTTCTATGAACGTTCTCTAAGCCTACTTAACGTTAGCCAATGAATTGCATTCTTATCATAGCACCAAAATCTTTTGAAAGGCTGAGAAATTCCTTTGATCAATAACCCCCTTAGCTTTCACAAAAGTACTAATACTATCCCCTGCCATTTTAAGCATTTCTTGATCCCCGTATTCCTGAGCTAGATTGTAGAACTTAATCCAAATAGGAAACCCTTAAATATTTTTCTTAAAGGGATTAATTTGGAACCCAATACACAAGATATAATCCTTTCTCATCAAAACATATAAGGCCCACCATTAAGAATTCACTCATTTCATGTTTGCATGAACAAGTAACAAGGTAAAACCCAATAGCCATAGTCTTCAAAGTGCAATCATTCAACCATTGAACATCACACCAACATCTTATATTACTTAAAGAAAGCCATGGCCCTGCCCAATTCATTATAAAGGTTTTTTCTTCTAAAAAACTTATTGAATCACTCCATTATTTTTATTGACTAAAATAGAGGAAACCCTAGCATAGATAGTATTCTCACTCATGATCTAGGATTCAATTATTTCCTTGAGAGGGGTTTTAGGGCACCAAAAGTTACGTTCAAACTTCTTGAAGTTAAAAGATTTGTCCATTTGAAGGGAACTTCTACGAAAAGCATGATTGTTTCATGGTTTGTCCAATCTCCTCCCATCACCAAAGGCATTTGACAAACCTTGTCCATCCTTTACTAGGGCCTTCCATACATCATTTCGTTCGGACCGTGGAATAGTTTGGAACCTTGATTTTCATCCAGTTGAAAGGTCAACCCCACCTTTCATGACCAAAGTAGTCAAAGCCTTGGTGCCTTCAAAAGCCTAGCCATCCTTACTATTGCAACCTTGTCCCCCCTGACCATTACATCCTAACTCTTCTTTAAATGATCTTTACGACTAGCTAAAGTTCTTTATTTTTCCATCTAAGTTATCAACATCTATATGAATTTGTGTGCACTATAGGAAAACTTTCTCCTCCATATTTATTCACTCACAAATTACATAAGCAATATATGTGTAGAAAAAGACACTTTTATTACTTGCCATATTGATGAAGTAGGCATATTAGAACTATCACTTGCATAATCGATAAAACAAACACTTTTTGCTTTAAGGATGTAGATCCTAATGAAGAGGTTGAATGCAGAGAGGAAATAGTTACTTCATTAAACTTTTTTTTTCCTTGAATTTATCATATAGTGTTCTAACTTGATGTCATGCTCCTTTAAATCAATTAGTGTTTTCTTCCTTGAGAAAGAATTTGACTTCTAAAGATAATAGAACAATCTCAAAGAAAGGTCCAAGCTATTAGAAACTGCAATAACCAAATGATTGAATCTTGTAACAAAGTCTCCTAAAGATAAAGCATTAACAAAGCAAATAGAAGAATATAAAAGGATGTATTCACATAGTTAGCAACTATGATCGAATCCATTAACAAATTCTTAAATCAACTCACATTCATATTAATTTGAATTTGAGAGTTGTGTAAATAAGATATGACATCTTATATTAGCTTGAAGTGCACAAGAAACTACTCACAGTGATCGCCAAATCATGATGGAAGCAACAATAAATCATAAATAATAGTACCACAACTTCATATCCAATAATAAAAATTCCACATATAAACAAGATAGTTGAAATATGTTCGTCAAATGCTATTTCGTGTTACTAAAGAACATAGAACCTAAATTCTTAATCCATGAGGAAGCTCATGTTTTTTGCAATATGAAAGGACTAACCTAGTTTCCTAAGTGTGGGCAATGGGTGATTGTTTTTGTATGATGCACATGAGTACACATAGCTTATAGCAGTTCTTCTTTCTAAGTAAGAAAACTCTTATAAAATTTAGAACTTTCATACCAATTTGAATGACTTCATGGACAAGATAGTCTTATCTTTTCCCAAACAAAGTCACCAAAAATTATTAGCATATTTATTCTCACCTTTTAGCACAATCGAAAATAAAACATATGCACATTATAACAATGCTTTAATAAAAAAGAAATTTCCCCTAGAAATTTTAAAAATAAAACTAAAACAGGTATATACACATTATAACTATGCTTTCATAAAAGAGAAATTTCTCCAAGAATTTTTAAAAATATAACTAAAACAAGTATATATCTACTTACAATTCACAACCCATACAATAAATTTAGGACAATTCATATTCATGTAAAATAAAATGTAAATATAAAAGGTTAGGACACACTTCCAAACTTGGTAAAACTTAGAATAAATCCTACAACCACATGCTAATATAGTAGTTAAAAATAAAATGTTAGTAAGTGTGAATATATTAACATATGAACATGAATTATGCAATTAATTTAAAAATATAGGGCTTCTTATAAAGCCAAAACATCTCTAAGCTCACCTAAAATATAAGGTCTCCACTTTGTTAAAAATAATTTCAATTTTAGCACATATAACATCTCAATTAATATATAATGAAAATAGTTTAAAAGATCTGCAATTTGTTAAAAATAATTTAAATTTTAGCATATATAACATCTAAATGAATATATAATCATGTAATTAAAAAACTTTGGATTTCTTAAAACAATAACACTAAATGTAGATATGAGATTAGCACTAATAATAAGAAATTTGTTTACACTATTTGAAAATAATAACTATATTCAAAGAAATTAAACTATATTAACTACAACCACTTGCATAATACAAGTTTTATTATAATAAAATTCTATTAACAAAATTCTAATTTGACACATACCTCCTAAAATTACATATATCTAACATATTATAAAGGGTTATTAAATAGTAAAATACTATTAATAAATAGTAGTTAAATATATACATTCTTCATTTTTATTGAAAATCATAAATGCTAGGAAAAAATAAAAAAGAATAATTTTAACATAAGCTTATAAAACAAAAGTTACTAAAAGATGGATTTAAAAGTAACAAATGTTTATCTTTGTTATGAATTTTGGAAAACCACGTACTGAAGTATAAAAGAAAAAACCTTGAAGTACTTGCTTACAGTATGCTGCTAGCTATAAGAATACTGTCATATTTTGCTCATTTTTGAGAGAGAGAGAGATTGAATATGTGGATTAAAGCCTATTTTTATCTTTCAATAAGGTGCCACCTAAGAACTCCCACAGAAAACCTCATATGAATGCTTATCCTCTGCACAAACAGCTACCTTCAACCACGTGTGCAAGAAATCTGGAGACACAGACCAAAGTTCCCGATTCAAACCTATTAAGAGAACAGAGAATTAGATCAGAAAAAATAATATCTATTTAACAAAATATGAAAAAGCATATATGAAACATCGTTATTAAGACCCAAAAGTTTTTGCATTATCTATATTTATTTAGTGCATCATATGGTTCCTTCTAACTCCTTATATTCTTTATTCAAATCGTATGTTCTCTTACTTTTCCTTTTTCTATATTCAATTTTTTTACCATTGCATTATTCTTATATCCTCTCTACTAGTGATCTTATCTTACAATATATTTACATCTATGAAATGTGATGTCTCTGATCTTCATATTATGTTTCAACTTCTAAAATTTACATACTTCATGTGACAAGATGCCACATGTTCTCCAGAAGTCTGTCCGACTACTCTTTCCATACCAAAAAACCCAAACATCAAGAGACTCATCTTTGTCACCTCCTAACATTTACATCCCCATTCTGCTCTACAAATGCTTGGATATCATCTGCATATTTTTCTTTGTCAGTGGTACACAGCAATAAAACCTACGAGTTTACATTCACTAACACATCTGATGTAGCGTATATTTAAACAGATTTAGTAGGGAGGGGGAAAACGTTTTTGGGAGATTGCTGGAGATGTTAATGACAAGGAAATAGTGGCTGCGTCGTGTTGTTGGAAGGAGGGAGGCAGCGTTTTATTTGGCAAAGAAGAGAAAGGGATTAGCGTTTGCAAGGAGTTGGAGAAATAACGGAGAACTCCATTTGTTCTAAGTCAGCTATCGAATCATAACAGGTTCCTTTTTGCTATTTACTATTTCCTTATGCATGAATGTGAAATTCCTTACTTGTCTTGGGCTGTGTTGAAATATAATCGGTTTTGCTGCATTAGTTAAGGTAGTGTAAATTGCATGAGATTTGGTGATCTTCTATGTGAAATGATGGGAAAGATAAGTCAAACAAATTTTAAAACCGCCTGTAGCTCTTGTCGGATTTTACTTGCTGTGGATTTATTTTTATGTTTTGTCAACCAAATGATACGTTGTAATGTTGGTATTATCCACATCATAATTTTTAGACCAATAAAAGAAGTCTTTTATTTACAGGCATGTATTGTTAAAACAAGTTTTTTTTTCTCTCCATGACTTGGCGCTATATATATTCACGTTGATAGTTTAGGAAAACGTTTTACCATTGTTCTTTCAGATTTGTTGATAAGATTAAGTTTTAAATTGTGTTCCTTGGCCACCTGAGTGAACTGTTAACCGGGCACAAGCCTATCGTATTTAATACAAGTGGATTTCATCGCTATTAGACTGTCAATACTGTATCAAGAATCCTGTAGACCATTTGTGGAGGCTGGAGATGACTGAAATATGTTTAGTTGATTCAGCCAACAGTTAAAAGTATTCCTGAAATAACAAAATCTATATATAGGAAAATAAATTAGTGACTGCTGAGTTGGGGTAGTGTTAAATAAAATATTATTAAACTATAATAAATTTGATTCTGTGGTTATGAGTGCAGATTTTTATATTAGATACATATATGAACATATTTTTATAGTAGATTATTCTATAGTAAATCTGATTCTATTGTTATGAGTGCAGATTTTTATATTAGATATATGTATAATCAGAATTTATATTAGATTTATGTTCAGATTTTCTATTAGATTTATGTTCAGATTTTCTATTAGATTTATGTTCAGATTTTATGTTTTGACTTATTATCCATTTCCAATTGTTTGTAATAGCCGTTTAAGTACTTTAATGTTCAAGTAAAACTTTCTGTTTTTAATATGATCAAGGAAATAAACTTATTTTTAGATGGATTTGCATATTTTTATATTCGGAAAAGGGCTGGAATTTTTATGATAGGAAATAGGGAAAAATTACGGAAATGATTTATGTTTTATAAGTTTAGAAATCATCTAAGTTATGATGTATTATCTTGTAGTCCATTAAATCAATAGTAAGATAGAAATCTTTACGAATTCTAATTAAATATTTTATCTTAAATTCTGAGTGAAAAGAAGTATGGAAGTACTAAGGTTTTGTACTTTTTTTTTTTAATCTTTTAAAGAAATTTGTGATGAAAATTTGATTATCTAGAAGGGTGTTGAATGTAGAATCAAAGAGGACGGTAATTTATAGGAAATGTATTGTTTTCCTTAGAAATTTACCTGCCAGTTTTTCACACTAAACTGGTTCACGATGCTTGGCCAAGCTCGGTAAAACTTTTTGTGCATATGTTTGAAATGCATTTGGTTATTTTACATTATTTTCCCTCTTCCACATCCTTCTGTATGTTTCTACTAGACATATGTGTAAGTAGATCAGGCACAAAGGCTGCACCAAATCTTTCCGATCCAATTGTGTCGAGTTGCTAGCCTTCTCGTGCCAGGGTCGGGTAGTTCTCCTTAATCAAAGAACCTCGAGGAGCTAACCACTCCATGGTTGGGCGGTTAAAGCGCCTGAACCACTCTTCCGTCTCAAGATAGCGGATGGACATTGTTCCGATGGCTCGGAGACGAGATTTCATGCAGATGGACACTAAGGTTCGATGGCATGTTAATTTTTTTATGATTTATGATTTTAAATGCCTTATATTATATGATGTACTGAAGATACATTCATGTTTGACGTGCAGGTCGACATAGTTTTGGCAAAAGATGTTATGTTCATATGAGTCATTTCTAGCATTTATACTTTGTTTTGTATACTGTATCGATATGTGATCGATTTTTTGTGTTATCAAGTGTATTTAGAGAAGATGATGATATATAATAATGATTGTGTTTCCAGTCATTCTCGACTAATTGTCGATATGTATAGATTTTCCATCTGAGAAAATGGATATTGAATTATATATTTAGGTGAATAAAAATCGACACTAAACTTTTTCATTTTTCTTATATTTTAGTTTTTTTCTTTCCGCATCTTGAAGTTGTTTGCTTATGTGGCAATTGTTATTGGATGTCGGACTTTACATTAGGAATATCAAACTACAAACCATCCGTTAGTAAAATTTGAAATGAAAATCAAATGACATTACACAGTTTGTCACTGCAGCTAATTACAAACAATTTTTTTGAAAGTTTGAATTATGCAGAAATAGCAAGACGAGATTTCTTTTACTATTGGAGTTCCCTTTACAATGCTATAACAATGTAGAGAAAATGATCAGGTGGCAGCAACGAGTTTTTTCCAATTGGTTTTTGAATGAAACTCAAGAATATTGATTTAAAGAGTTTTTAAAATAATATTTAAGAAATTCAAGATTATGGGCTTAAATATTTGAAGGTAGTAGATTTCAAATTAGTGGGATGTTGTCCAAGGGGTTTAGTTTGGTTGAAGCAATGAGTTCTCATTGTTGACACTCTGGTTTAAATCCCAAGAGGAACATCTTTGTGGAATTCTAAGTTATGACTCTTGGTCTTCTATTGGTTGTATTCGTCTCATTGTAAGAAGTGGATTCTAAGTTGTGACTCATGGTCTTCCAATTGTTATTTCTAGTGTAATTGCTCAAAATGAGCTTGAATAAGTTGTAATTGTTGTAATTATTGCTCTTAAAGAGCACCCGATATGTAAACAATCTTAATATAAAATTAGTGAAATGTTTATTATGCAAGTGAATAGAAAGATGAGAAATTTAATTAAATTTTTTTGAAGTGTTTAGAGTTAATCTCACCTTGAAAATTGAAGAACCAACCAGTGTCAACCTCTTCTTTACACAAGAATATGCGACAACTTAAGAAACAGCTAAAAAATATTATAATAGTTTTCATAGGATTTTCAGATTTCGTAAACACAATGAGCACTTTTCTTGATTTAAAATACATCCACAATCTAAATGACAAAAAAGATTTCAAATCATTATAATCAAATCAAATACAGCTAAAAACAAATTTATTTCAGTCAACAGGGAATTGCAACTCAAGATTGTCTGACTGGATATCAGCAAACAAACACTCTTTGGTTTATTAAAATTTAAGGCAGGATCTAAACACTGATCTTTTAGATAAATTTTATAAATTAACCTAACATTTAATTTGTCAGTAGGCACTTATATCCTTAATTTAATGACTACATGAAAGAAACATAACATTTCATTCAATTTTATTAATTTTGCTAACTTTCCTTTTTCAATTTCTTTCTGGCAGTCAAAACTGATATTCGCTACTCCTGCAGGTTGATTCAGCAGATTCTGTAATCCTGCAAGTTGATTCTGTAAGTTAACATAATATTCAGTTCTGATAATTTTGCCAACTTTCCTTTTTCGATTTATTTGTGCCAGATGTCCTCTTGACTACTCTATCATAAATAAGATTGTCAATCCTCCTTTGGCAATAAAAAATAGTCCATTGGACCCTGCTCCTGAAGAAAATTTGGCTCTCCTAATACTTGGAATATAAGATTGTCAATCGTCGTGTGGCAATTGAAAATACACCATTGGACTTTGCTACTTCAGAAAATTTGGTTCTCCTAATACTTGGGAAAATGGAAAATATCGTTTCCGAAAGGGTGGCATTAAGAGAACATAAAGAATTGCAGGAAAAGCATCTGTTGAGTAATCCGCTCAAAAGCATAACTCGTAAGTCCAACCGTGTGTTAAAGACATTGCAAAGGAAGTCATTTGAGGCATCTACTTGTGTGAGTGCCATAGCTAGGTCCAGGAGGAACTTGTTCCACTTTGGCAGCGGTATAAAGTATGAAACAATTCCAAAAGCTAAGGTAAGTTGAATCGTGCTGAAATATAGTAGTTAACTTTCCCCACTTTCCATTTCGTATAAGAAGTGATTGCATGCAATAAATATGAGAACTAATTTTTTTTGGGGTGTTTTACAGGTGGAGCAGAGGAAGTGCAATAACGGGAGTAGAATTGCAGAGTGTTGCAAGCGACAATTCATACTCTGTTGTGCTATAATACCGGAAGACTAACTGTTTGTAACTTGTTTTTTCATAGAAATATGTCAGCATATATAAATGTTGGCATATCTTTTATAATTAATGTGTTATAATAATTTGAGTCAGCATACGTCTCCCCTATAAGTCTGATTAGGGTCAAAATAATTTTATAAGCTTTCCTTTTTCAATTTATCTGCGCCTGTCAAAACTGCACTTGACTACTATATCTAAATACTACATATTATTACCGTTGCAGGTTCATTCTGTATAACATTCAGTTTTGTTAATTTTACTAACTTTACCTTTTCAATTCATTTGTGGCTGTTCTACTCTTCACTACTATATTATAATAAGATCGTAAAGCTTCGTTTGGCAATAGAACTCCTTAAGAAAATTTAGATCTCCTGATAGTTTGGACAATGAAAAATATCATTTCTGAAACAGTAGCACCAAGAAAAGATAAACAATTGCAGGAAAGGCATGTCTTTTAGAATCAATTGAAAAACATCGCTCCCAAATCCAGCCGAGTGTTAAAGATGTGGCGACGTAAGCCATTTTAGGCGTCCAGAAAAAACTCTGTCCACTTTGGTGGAGGTGTAAACTATGAGTCGTACTAAAATATTGTCATGCAGAGGAGTTTGTGAACCCAAGGTCAATCACTAGTCTTTTAGTATCGTAGGTAAGATAACATTCCTCCTTATCCATTTCAACTATATGAAGCATATACTTTGTATCAGGCATGTACCCTGGTTCCTCGATTTCTTCTGTCAATATTTCCAACTTCATGCATTTCATCTATTTGCGATATCGAGGGTCCTCCAACCATAACGAGATGTAACTTGACATTCGCTTTGCTCCAGCTGCAACCTACTTCCCATGTAGCCCTCCAATCATTAGTTAGTTTCCTCACTTCTTCTGCTTAAGCCAGGATCCCATCTGGTACCATATTCTGAATCCAACTCAAATATGTATTGTGCTATTAGAACTCCAAAATCTGGATTGCAAAGGATTGTGCAGGCATCGACCAAGGTCGGCCATATAACTATATCAAGAGAAAATGGCACTTCCTTGGTTAAAATTTCTGCATCAGTCAGTTCTCCTGCCCGGCCAAGAAGGCCAACCATGCAAGTACAGTAATCCATCCTTGTTATTACTCCATAATCTCCATTCACAGAGGTAAAATATGCATAACCTATATATACTATACCAACAGAAAGCACAGAATTTAGGGTTACGTAATCTCACATTTGGTCAAGCAACTCAAACACATTCATGAGCTCAAGCTAGGTATAAACCGCAATTATAATTTTTAAGGCAAATAATACAAACCCAAGCATTCTCCGTTGATGAATTTTTTTGAAAATTTCAGCATTTGATCTTCATGATCTGTATAGTTTGTAGTTGAAAACAACAACAAAAAATTGGAGAAAATCAGTAAATTTTCATGAATCTAGACAAAAAAGATTTTGACTTTGTTTTGTCTTTAATGCATTTTGTCTAGAGATTAGCCTGTCCCCAAGATAACTACCACAGTCGACATTAACTACAATGCGCATAAATAGCAAGAGCATGAATCAACTTACCTTGTTCCGAAGCTGCTGAAATTGAACAAGCCCTAAACAAAGCTAAGAGGTGCTCATTTATCCTCTTGACTTCTCTCTTCCTCTGACAGATGAACCACACGTCCCTATAACTTTTCCATGGCACCTCAATGCATTCGGGCATTTTATCGAACAGATTGCGTGCGTCCTTCCTCTTTCCCCAGTTCGCATACATGTCAATCACAGCTCTTTTTATAAAAACCGCGCCTTCTAATCCGATGTTTACAAGATGGGCTCCAGTCTGCTCGCTTTTTTCAGCAGCTTCTACACCGGAACAGGCTTTCAAGCCGATTCCGATGGTGAAAAAACCGCGCCTTCTAATCCGACGTTTACAAGATGGGCTCCAGTCTGCTCGCTTTTTTCAGCAGCTTCTACACCGGAACAGGCTTTCAAGCCGATTCCGATGGTGCCGTAACTTCGAACTGGTCTTCTCGGATACTAACTGCGTGCTGGTCTTCTCGTGCAGAAACTTCCCGCTGGGCTTCTTGGAATGTAACTTCGCGCTGCCATTCTTGGATTGTGACTTCGCGCTGCCCATCTCGCATTGTAACTTCGCGCTGCCCTTCTTCGATTGAGACTTCGCGCTAGCCATCTCGCATTGCAACTTCGCGCTGCCCTTCTTGGACTGTAACTTAGCGCTGGCCATCTCGCATTGCAACTCCGCGCTGGTCTTCTCTGTTCCATCTGTTGTAAGTGTTTGGAGGTCTTCGATTAGTGTCCGAACTGGGCATCCACTGCATTCATTCCAATCCATTAGACATTTTGTCAAACAATTAGTGTGCATTCTCTAAACCATTGCATTTGTTATTCATCGTTGAAAGACTTCTATTTTTTCAAAACTATTTACCTGGTATGCAGTCTTTATTAGGAAGGCGTGGATAAGTCTGCCTAGATGTATGTCTTTGAACTCGGTGGCTCTTTTCAGCAGGGCAGTGACCTTATAACTGTCCATCACCAACTCAATACGCTCACGGAAGCAGGGTTTGCTTCAAGACGATATTACTACCCTGGGCATCACTAAACTTGGGTAGAAAGCAAAGGTAAAATGAATCGCACTGAATACTTCTCACGCTCTTTCCCCCCTGCCCTTTCCGGCTAAGAAGAGACTGCATGCAACAAAGATGAGTAAATAAAAGCTATGGTTTTTCACAGGCGGATGTGGATGGAGAAGTCGAACAACTCGCGTAAAATCGGAGAACGATGCAAGCGACAGGACATAGTATGTAATGCTATTCTATAATGCCAGAAGAGACTGTTCGTTCAGTCTCTGTGTTTTCCCATTTTCGCACCTATGTTATAATTATCGTTGTTATCTTCGGTATTGTTAGCTTTTATTTAGTTTTACAGGTTTTGTGTTAAATTTTTGAGTGGTCTCCGTTCGTGGTTAAACTTTTGTTTTAGTTTCTTCTTGTTTCTAATAATTTCACATTCATCGTTGTTTCTTGTCTTTTTTATATGTAATTATTGATCGAACGGACTATAATGATTTAGTAGAGGAGAAATCTCTTTTGGATAAAGCTCCAAAGTCATATGGGCTAAGCCTAAAAGTATAGAAATCAAAAGCACATGGGCAAGGTTCAGAAGTAACTAAGAAAAGTCATATGAGCCACACCTAAAGCAAGAGTTGACAATAAAAAGGGCAAAGTCCAAAAAAGGAAAACCCTACAGTAGCCAAGGTAGTAGCTAAAGAAGGCGAAGAATCTAATTCATCCTTCTTTCCCCAACCAAGTTATTGAGCTATTTTTGAGTATACAGCAGTCCAGTCATTGACATTATCTTACTCAATTTTCTTGTTATCATATTGTGGAGAAATCACTAATGCCAACCTAGAGAAACCTTTGGAAGACAAAGGCTAATCGAAAGCATCTAGTTGAGAAGGCCAGCCAGCAAAGCCTGGTGGAGCCCAAGCAAGAGAGGCGATGGGTGCCCAAATATAAGGGAGCCTCTATAGCATGGCAAAATAGCATAGCCACATAACAAGAGATGGCACTGGGGAGAATGGCAATGAGGAGCATATGAGGGTGAAGTGTTTGGTCACCTTCTAGAAGAACTCTACCCACGACATAGAATATCTACTAGAGATGGAAGCATATGGACAAAACTTAGCTAGAGTGTAGAGAGCATTTCCTTATTGTTGCAACAATTCATGCAAACGGGCCACCCCAAGGGTGACTTTGTCAACTTGGACTTGAATTTGGAGCTTGACATTGATGCAAATACAAGCTTTAGCAAATAAAGATGCATGAGTATCTACCAAGACACGTTAAAAGCAATATTTTTGTCTTTCCAAGGAGCAAAAAGAATCTCCATTTCAATAGTGTCTCAAAATTGTAGGAAATAAAAGGGAAGTGGAGGATTATCTCCCAGAAGGACCATATGCCAAGAGAATATGTTGGGTCTAAATGGAGAAAATAAATCACAGATCCAAACCCAGCAGTATTGAGTTATTTGGCAAAAGAAAAAAAGGTGAAGGAAAGACTCTGGCTAACCTTAAAAGGCACAACGAGCATCTAGAATACCTAAATGGTGGAGACATAAACCCAAAGCTAAGTCTTGGAAAAGAATATGCCAAGCAAAATGTGCATTTTTAGGTTTTGCAATGCTAGACCTATTAGAAAGTAAAGTCCACCAAGATAACTGAGAGAGGGGGGTGAATCAATTATGTAATTAAAATAGCTCTGAATATCTTCTTTAATTTTGAAACAAATAAGCAATAGATGCAACAACCATAGAAATATAACCATACACAATAACACCAAATTTGTTAACTAGGGAAACCCTTGACCAGAGGGAAAACCCTGGTGGGAATGATGCCCACAAGATGATGCACTAATATAAATGTTCATTGTTAAAGGATGGACCTTGTTAGGAGTCAATGAAATATAATCAATACATATGAGTCCTTGTTAGGAGACTTTGAATCCCTGTTAGGAGATTCCAACCCTATTAGGAGTTGTGTCAACCCTATTGTTGAAAGGAAGACAGAAGGACCCATTGTCCAAACAATTTCAATACTATGCTCACTGAATATACAAATGTACATCAACAATTATCTTGCCAAATACAGTTCCTTGTAAATTCATTGTGCACTAACTACACCAATTTCTTCTCTGATCCAAAAGATATTTGCATTAAAGCTCGCACAATACAATATGGTCTCATTGATTACAAAATATCCACACTAGATACCTAACTACAAGGAAATCACATTTTCTTTATAAGTCCTAGAATAAATCATTGAGCCAGTCTTGAGGCTTACCCAATTTACAATAATAACATAGGACCAACTTAAGATATTATAATGCACATTTGATTACAATATTACATATTTTCACAATTACAAGTAATCTATCAGCTCATAGTCTTCATAACTTTCCACTCGTTGATCATCTAATTATGTGTGTTTAACCAAGCCATCTTCAACATGTCTTCAACCTCCATCTCAGCTCGTTCTACCAGATTCCATCTCTATTAGGAGATAAAATCAAAACATCAGTACCCGCTTTCCAAAAATGTTGCCTAAAAGTTGCCTTCACCAAAATCTTCATAACTTTGTCTAGTCTCCATATTTCTATATGTGCTCTTAGTTGTAGCATCTAGACATACTCTAGAACATAACCCCAAGTGCACATAAGTTGTTCTTTATTCCTTGAACCGTGTGAAGCCAATCTATGCCTATTGCTCTGCCACTCTTCACAAAATAACTAGTATATTGACATCAATGACAAACTATGTCATGAATGCAACACACAATTACTGAAACATGTCTCCAACACTGCTAGGATGTCCCCTTGTAGGAATATCATCACCATTCATGCTAACAATACCAAACTATAATAAAACATAGTCTCCATGTGGAATGAGGGGATTGTAGATGCCAACACTACTTGAAAACATCCACCATTAGTAAATGGTGTAAAATCCATTGATAACCTTGGTGAGGTTTATATTGTTGGAAAGTAGTTTTCGGGTACCGCCACCAATATTTCGACCATGGTGTAAGGCTGGTGATGTCAATCTTGTTTAAAAGTTGATCGAGCAAAAGAGAAACTAGCAACTCAAATGTGTCTCAATCTTGTATGTGTTGAGTATTAGGGAGATTGTTGAGCTGGAATTATTGTTGAATATTTTGTTGACATACAAGTTTTTACCTTGATGTCAACATATGCTCATGAGGTTCTTGAAAAGATTAGATGGACCGACTATGATTCTATGTGTTACATGCTATTGAGTAGGATAGTGCAGATAATGTATGGCATTCCTGAGTATGCGAGCTTGGGTTTATGTTTTAGAGAGAGAATGGACATTATGTCTATGGTCATGGAGCTTTATGTGTTGATCTAATAGAGTTAGAAATGTTTTGGTGAAGATTGGTTGTAGACCAACGAGAGAGAAGTATGCCAAAGGTAGTTACTATATTTTGAGTACAACTTTTTAGCAAGCATGAATAATTATACGCAAGCATAAGGCATGGTAGAAGACTTGGTTTAGTGAAAGCTTATGGATTTATGGTTCATTTGGTCCCTTTTGTTTTGGTCTCTTCTGTGTAGCATTTGGATAATTAGGAGCCAACTGGATGATGTAGCATGTATTATGGATTGATGAGCATTGATCGTGGATCTTGGTGCATGTTTTGATAATTATAATTTTGATATACTTGTAATAGGTACCATTTGTGCCTTAGCTTTGGTTGATGTAATTATTTGTCTATTCGGGAAGCTCTAGCAAAGTGACCTAATTGTGTATTTGTAACTTGTATAAAGGAAAGTAATTCCTTTGTTGTAAGTTATGGAATGTAATGTATAGAAATGTGAATGTATGTGTGAGCCTTGTTGTTGGATATCAAACCAGCTTTAAAGGTTGGTCAGATGTTTTGATTGAGGTATGATTGAAATTTGTGATGGTTCCTTATGTACTTTACTATAATTATAAAGGAAATTGAGTTGTCATTCATCTAGTCTAGTTCATCATAGGTGGATTTAACCTTTCATTCTTCAAACAAAGAGTCCTCTTGAAGGTGGATTTAACATTTACCCTTCAAGAAGTTTTCTTTAGTAGTGAACATTTTGTTCTCTACCAAATCCTAACAGGGTTGTCAACCTTTTACTAGAGGTTTTGTCCTTTAACAAGAATTGATGTACTAAATTCTATGTATCAAGTCCTAATAGGGTTAGGTCTCCTAACAAAGATATTTTCATATTTGTGCATGATCTTGTGGGTATCATCCCCACTTAGGTTTTTCCCTTGACAAGGTTTTCCTCAAGAACAAAAATCTTGTATCTTATGGTGTTGACTTTTATCTTATTCATCTTGTTATGCATTGTTATTTCTTTCATTAGTCATTTGGTTGAGGATTGTAAAGTTTATAAATTTAGCACACAAGTGATTCACCCCCCACCACCATCAGTTATGATAATTCAAAAATGGGAAATGCACAATCATATATCAATTAGGAAACATTATCACATCAACTACAAAGGTAAGAGGTATTGTATTTAAGTTGAATCCATCAGAAGTGAGTTGTTTTATTGTGAAGATAGATGACAATTGGCTATGTTATAAGAGGTTTTTTCATGTGAATTTTGATAACATGGTGAAGATAAATAATTCAAATACAATTCAAGATTTACCTAAGATAGTGAAGCCTACTAACATGATGTGTAAAGAATGTGTTGTGGGAAAGCATACAAGGAATAGTTTTTAGAGCAAGACTCGTAATTATAGATGAAGTTTAGATCTAGTTCATGTACATATATATGTGGTCCTACAAAGACAAGGGCATACTATGGTGAGAAATTATTTATACATTTTTTTCATGATTGTTCTAGGATGATGCGGATTGCACTTCTTAAACACAAAATGGGGCATTTGATAATTTCAAGATTTACAATGAAAAATTTGAGAATGAATTGGGTTTGAAGATAGAATGTTTGAGATCAAATAGATGTAGTGAATTTACATCAAAAAGATTTAATGCATTTTGTGGGGAGCATGGGATTTAATTGTTGACTTCTATACCTAGGACTCATAGAAGAATGGAGTAGAAGAGAGGAGAACTAAAACTATTCTTGATACTACAATGACATTTTTTGTTGAAAGAAAGGTTGGTATATTAGTGGGAAGTAGTTACTACTATGGTATATACTTCAAATAGAGTTCACACTAGGCGCGGCATTGGTAAGACTTAATTGGATTATGGTTTGGTTTTGTACCTTTATTTAAGTACTTTAGAATATTTGGTAGTAAATGTTATATTAGAAGGCATGATGAGAAAGGAGAATTTGATCCTAGAATTGATGAAGGGATATTTATTGGTTTCTCTACTAATAGAAAGCATGTAGATGTTATAATTTCAAATTGAGAGATATAATTGAGAGTTCTAATATGAATATTGATGAGATATGTGAGGTACAAAAAAGATTTTATGTTCATGATTTAGATAATGAAGGGAATAAAGCATCTACAAGTCAAAATCAGAATTAAAGTTAGAATTAGGAACAAGAACTATAAGAGTTCTGTAAGATTGATAATGGGATTTAAGTATATGTTGAATAGCCAAGGGGAACTCCTAACACTTCAAGGTATGTATCATTGAATCATTATGAAGAACAAGGTATTAGTCATGCAAGAAAAGGTGTAATGACAAGTGCTAAGATAAGAAGTGAATTGTGTTTGATTTCACAAGTAGAACCTAAAACTACTAATGAAGCTTGTAAAGATAAATCATGGATTAATGAAATGCAAGAAGAATTGAATTAAATTGAGAAGAAGAACACTTGAGAATTATTTCCTATGCCTAAGAATAAGAATTTTATAGGAATTAAATGGGTTCTTAGGAATAAGATGAATGAGCAAAGTGAATTTGTAAGAAGAAAGATTAGTTTGTAAAGGTTATTTATAATAGAAAGGTATTGATTTGGATGAAATATATTATCATGTGGCTATGCTTGAAGTAGATAGATTATTTTTTACTTATGTAGTTCATAAGGAATTCAAGGTTTATCAAATGGATGTGAAATCCACATTGTTGTATGACAAACTTGAAGAAGAAGTTTACATAGAACAACCAGATGGTTTTCCAGTAACTGATCAAGAAGACATGGTATGCAAATTGATGAAAGCATTGTATGGATTGAAACAACCACTGAGGGCTTGTATGCTAGAATGGGTAGGTATCTTTTGCATCTTGGTTTCAAGAAAGGCAGTGCATATAGTAATTTGTACTTAAGGACTAATTTTAATGGTATCTTAATTATTGAAGTTTTTGTTGATGATATCATATTTGGTGGAAATGATGAAATGAATAACAAATTTTCTGATGAGATGAAAGGTGATTTTGAAAGATCGATGATAGGGGAAATGAAATATTTCCTAAGTTTTCAAATCACTCAAAATAAATATGGAATTTTTATTTCTTAAATTATGTATCTCAAGGATTTTTTGAAAAAAGCTTGAAATGGGAAATTGTAAGTCACTAGGAAAACCTATAGTTACATGTTGTGAATTATCTTCTATAAATGACTCACAAAATACATTCCATATATGGTACAAGTCAATAATTTGTGGATTACAACATCTAACTCACACAAGACTAAATAAATAAAATGTTGTTGGAATTGTTGTAAGATGTCAAGCAGAACCTAAAGAGACTCATTTGGGAGCTATGAAGAAAATATCTAGATATTTAAAAGGAACATTAGATTATGGTTTGTGGTATGATAGATCTAATTATTTTACTTTGTATGCTTTTACTAACATTGACTGGGTAGGAAGTGTGGAAGACAAGAAAAGTACAAGTGGGGGATCCTTTTTTCTTAGAAGAAGATTAGTTTCCTAGTTAAGCAATAAGCAAGATTGCATATCTTAGTCTACTACTAAATTAGAGTATGTTTCTACTACAATTAATTGCATTTGGTATGGATGAAACAAATGTTGAAGGATATTGGTATTGTAATTGGTGATCCTATTGTTATTCATCATGATAATACAAGTACAATTAATATATCAAAAAATCCAATTCTAAATTCAAAGACTAAGCATATATCAATCAAGTATCACTTTTTGAGAGAAAAATTTGTAGAAAAAGAAGTGAAGTTGGAATCTATAAGCACACAGGAACAAATAGGAGATATTTTCACCAAGTCTTTGCCTAAAGAAAAATTTGAGCATCTCAGAGCTATGTTTGGGGTGATGGCCCTGCCTTGCGAGAGCTAAATGATGTGGGAACATGTCAATCTAGAAGTTATTAGAGCATTATCATAAGTTAGGATGTGATAGTTGCGTACTACTACTCCTCGAGGTGAGTAGTAGTTATGGTTAGAGTTAGGCTTATAAAGCTCATTAGATATGTTTAAGGGAATAATATTTGGTAATTAGAGTACATGGTATGTTTTGTGACACTTGATTTCCCTTTGGATAGCTAGAGTAGGAGATTTTTTTGAGTTTGAAATTATTTTGGCAACCTTTTCCAATAATATTAAAGGGGAAGAGAATATGTGAAAAAAATCCATTTAAGGGAAGTATTTCCTAATGGGGGAGATCTATGACGAATGGGGAGTATTATTAAGGATATTTAGAAATTTGTATTTAGATGCTACTTTTGGAGTAATGTTTTTCACATATATATTGTCATCAATGCCAAATGGGGATATTGTTGATGATAAGGGATAATGTTGAGTTGGAATGTTGATAAATTATTGTTGACATACAAGTATTTTCCCTGATTCCAATATATGATCATGAGGTCTACAAATGAGATAGACATGCTATTATTATGTGTATTATAAGGAATTGAGCATGATATTATGGACAATGTACGATATTCCTGAGTATGTGAATTTGGGTTTATGTTTCAAAGTGAGTGTAGAGATTATGTCTATGGTTGCAGAGCTTTATGTGTTGATCTTGCTTGAGAGTTACAAATTTTTTGGTGAAGACTAGTTACATACCAATGACAAAGAATTGTGTCAAAGGTAATAAATGTGTTTTGAGTATAAGTTATTGATGAGAAAGAATTTGTTACTCCTATAGACATTACATATTGTCATTAGTGCAAAAGGTTAGTTAGTGAATGTAGAGGTTATTGGTTGGTGAACATTGTTACCGAGCCATGGTATATTTTCTTGGCCAAGATAGAACATAAGTATATATATGGGACAGTTATAACTAAGCACTATATACACCAGGCATATCTATGTACACTGAGTGAAGGATACACTAAGCTAGACAAGATTAGTTGAGCATATTGACACCAAATGTCAACACATCTACTGAGCATGATTAGAGTGTTTACTGAGCTACATAGCAAAGACATAAAATTTTGGAATGACACTAAAATCTATGTATTTCGATTCCACCAAGCAGGAAAAGATATTTGCATAGATTGAGTTGAATATTGCCTAAGATTTATTGGGAAGAGTGATTTGACTAGTGATGATCCCAAGGTAGAATATGTACTAATGAAATAAAAAGAAGAGGAATAAGATGATAATAATGATTCTAGATCATTGATCTTGATCAATGGAAAATTCCAAAATTTTCTTGAACCTTAGTCAAGTTATGGATCCAAGAATAATTTTTTTTCCATATAAGGACCTACTTAGAACATTTTAAGGTTGTTGAGGCCATTGTTTCTGAAATTGTGTTAGAGAGGGGATATGCTAGAGGAATAAAAAGGTGAATATATTGCAAAGAAAAGTACCATGCAACAATAAAGGAAAAGATTAGATACATTAGTCACAAGAGGTAATGAGGTTGTTGGCTTCTGATTTAATAATGATTTCAACTACCAGGTAGACAAGATAGGATTGCATCTAAGGGAAGCTATCTCTTATGATGGACACAATTTGTCAAGAACCTGGGCCAACTATAAGGTTGAACTCCTTCTACTTTAGGCTCTACAAAACCTAGGTGGGTAGAGCTCAAATTCATTCATATGGTACCAATTGCCAAAACATACATCTAAATCTAGATAAAGTAGATTGAAAACCCTTATTTCTCCTATACGTATGCAATAACAAAGGTATGCAATAACAAGTTACAAAACCTTTCAAATATAAAAGTTGAGTGAGGGTATCCTTTCAACTCATAAATATAAAGGGAAATGGATAATTGATATTTGATTTTGAATTCAAAAAAACTCCATGTGCAAAAATAAACTAAATTGATCATGTAGCTGATCAGTGCCCTATCCATTAGGTATTCCACAAAACATAACATACATCAGGTACTGGTGATCTATTCTATCACTTTGTGAATCAGACATCCCAATATTCAAACTAAACCTCATACTTACCAGACATCCTTCTCATGAAACTCAGAACCCTATCAAAATGTGTTAAGCATTTACATGATTCTTTGAATCAAATGCAAATCACATCAAAACATACAACCCTGAATGAGATACAACTAGATCTATGTTATTTGTCCATAAACCACAAAAGATTGTAAACAACAGAGAAAGAAGAAAAGTCACAATGAAACTAAGTAATTTTGTTGTTCTTTGTATTCATTCCTTTGAAACAAGTGCATTCAAGATGCATGAAAGACCTATAAAACACACCAACAGATCAGAACTATAACTCTATCTTTATTATTGTTGTTCATACAAAAGAGAAATATTGAGGAGAATAGTAGAATCATAGCTAGAGCTAAGCTCAATAGTTTGGAACCAACAACATCCAATCTTGGCAGTATCACAGCTACGGAAACTTGTCCAAAAGTCTAGAACCAACCCTATACAATGAAAGAAGAAAGAAAGATACAGATGAGGAAAGAATCCTGGATCTAATCTAGAATCAACATTTTCCACTCAAATCTCCCTCCAATGCTACTACGAAACATCATTCATCTCTCTAGAATTGAAAATTGGATCAGATCTCATCATTATTTTCAACAAACTTGAAAATATCTTCTAAAATGATGAGAAAAGAATACTTCTAATAAAATTATCAGATCTACTATAAAATGTTGCCAAAATCCATAGTAGACCACTTTGGAGGTGAAATAACATTGCTACTAAGACCCTCTCCAAATTTGGTGCCTACCCAATTTATCATTTTCCCATAAACTAAATTTAAACCACCTATAGTAGAATGCAATTGCATAAGGAGCTTCTGAAAAAAAAAAAAAAAAAAACCTCATTGTAACTCTTATCCACTAATACATGTGTAGAGATAAATAGAAAATCTAAAAACTAGGCTTTGAGAGCTTTTCATTTATATATAATAGAGAAACACCTAGAGAAACCATTTGAAAACCAGGTTTAGAACTTGACACAAAAGCCCTTCAACTTTGTAAATATTTAATCACATTATAAAGTTTGAACTTTATAATATAAACTTTATCCAATTTAAATGACCTTGTATGTTTGTTTGAGGAAAAACATTAAAAAATTAAATTTTTAAATTACTTGGATTTTCCCTCTTTTTCTTCATCCTAGTCAAACCTAGTTTGACCAACCTGTGACAGATGTCACACTCTGATTGGCCAGTCCTAGTTGAGTCACCTACTTTGTCAAACACATTGGACAACTTTTCCACCTGGGCACCATGTGGCACCACCTGATTCATCCTTAGACTACCACATCTGACCAAGCTCGCTACCACGTGGCAAGCTCCAATTGGGTTGCCATGTCACTATGGTTAACTGGTGAGAAACTCTCCACGGCGACATAACAATAGTAGTTGATTGCACCATGAGGTGAAATCTTGTCTGTCCATCCTAAATTTACCACCTTAGCACCTACTGCCACACGCTGATCTATTGTTATCCTCATCAACATCCTACCACATCATTGTGACATAGCGACATCGCAACATGTGGCACCCCTGATCCACATCACTACTTGGTATTTTGCACCAAATCACCATTTGCACCTCATTTCTCCTACCACATGGAGGCCTATTTCTATAACATTATCCTAGTTAGTAATAGCCACATGACTAGCGAGATAGTAATAACTCACCAAGTGTCCTTCCCACCAACTCAACACCTCAAAATCCATGCCAAGTGTCATCTGATCATTGGTTTCTTGGTTGCCACATGTCGATAGTTTATTTGGTGGTTGGTCTACCACATCATCTTCACTTGTGCATTGAATTTGGTCAAAAAAATTCCCTATGTCTCTATCCAGCTGGACTGATACAAGAGCATCGAGTGGTGTAAGGGCAATCCTATATCACCCAAAAATATGCTTAGTGCTAGTTTCTATTTAAATTGTTTTTATTTTTGGATACCCATTTGGGTCAAATAAAGATTCCAACTCTCATAGTTCCACTATTGCTTTTCTGGGTTAGAGTTTTTGAGCACCTTGGGATATGTGCCAATGTAGAAAATAGGTTATTTTGTAATTGAGCCATTATTATAATGAGTTAGAGAGTATAAGTTTGAGGGATGATTGTACTTGTAATTTAAAGCACTCCAAAAAAAAAGAAGGTCAAAAAGCTTTACGGTTTGAAAGTTATTGCAGTTTTAAGTTGCCTAGAGACCTCTTAAGAGCACGTTAAAGTCAAATTTGAGGCACTAAATGGCATCTTATGAGTCTAAAAAATGGGGGACGAACAAAGCTGGTCCATAGAGCTATAGAGCGCTTGGAGAGCTTTTTGAAAACGTAAACCGTTTGTTAATCGAAGTCTCAGATCAAAAGTTATGCCTCCTAGAAGTTGGACTACCATTTATGGATTCTTCTAATTTTACACTGACTTCTGACATGTTTTCTAGAACCTTTTTTTTTGGTGGTGGATGCCAAATGGAATATTCTACAATTTATTCTTAACCCTAAACCTAATTTAGTTTACTTAAGGACATTTCTAGCATTGTAAGGATAGGTTTTGGTGGAGTTTGGGAGAAGGTAATGTGAGAAGGTTTTTCTCAAGAATTTGATAACATTGTAAGCCCATTGGGCATGTTTTGGAGTCTATTTTCATTGTATTGAATGTAGTAGCAAATCATTTCTGATAATAATATTCCCTTTTTCTTGTTGTGTTCATTTTTGTCTTGGATTGTTGCCTCATCAAGTGGTATCAAAGTAGGTTTTCCTGAGTGTGTAGACAGAGCACCGACTCTGAGGCAGTTTGCACCAAGACTGTGTGGTTGTGGGTTTTGATACAAGAAGATGCCTCCATGAAGGGAGCATGGTGGAAGGGTTAGAGCTATTACTCCTGAGGTTAGAGCCCTCCAGAGATAAGTCCAAGCATTGCAGGAGGAGATCCGTAGAGGGATGAATGTTGCTATAGGTGACGAAAGTGAGGAAGAAAATGAAGAAGAAGGAAATATTGGGTAGGAAGGGGAAGGAGATGGAGAAGTCCTAAACCATGTGAAGGAGAGACTTTTTAGGGCCATTGCAAAGCTTGAAAAAGGAACTAAAATTGACATCAACATATTTTTGGAATATCTAAACCTAGATGAGTTGATTGACTGGATCAATGAGTTGGAGGAATATTTCAAGTATGAGGATATCAGGGACCCTGATAGGGTTAATTTTGTGAAGGCCAAAATGAAAGGCCATGCTAAAATTAGGTGGCAAGAGATTCAGTTGGAAAGAAATATAAGAGAACCAACAAACAAAAACAGAGGGGAACACTAGTTCTTAGCTTCCTAACAAATGGGTACCAAAAATAGAAGTAGAAATAGAGTAGAAAAAATAAAATGGGAGAGCCTTACCTCATATCCAAAAGGGAAAGGGAATCTAAACCATAAAATAAAAATTCCACAGAAGTAGTTGTAAATCACAACAATCCAAGGTCTCCCTGAGTTGGATCCAATGAGACTAACCTCGCTACGATCCCACACCTATAGCTCTCACAACAAACAAAATAGTAAATCCTCATGAAGAGGATTTTGGGTTTTACTCTCAAACTTTCTAATTCAAAAGTGAGAAGTGAGGAATTAAATTCCTTTTTGGATACTTATTCACTTTTTAAGTGAATAATAGATTAGTGGAAAATAACCAGACAACCTAGTTAAACCCCAAATTGACCCAAACAAAAACAAGCTATTCCTAGAAATAGGAATTCATGTATGGAAAAGTTACCAAAAATAAAAATAAAAAATAAAATAAAATAAAGTCTAAAAACTCCAAAATCATAGAATTTTCCTCAACAACTTTCGTGATAATTCAAAACTCTAAATGTGCAAACATGCTTACTTGTCCAATCACTTAATGCAAATGAGTTTAGATTTAATAATCACCAAAAGGATTGATTAAACAATAAAAATAAAAATATGTAAACCATACAAGGATGACATTAATAAAATATGAATGGTTGAATCACTAACTCCATATGCCACTGCCAGAGATATAAACGTTGCACACTAAACAACATGATCAAGTGCAATTGTGTATAAAAACATAGTGGAAGCAATAAATGAATTAAATCATATAATTTAACCATTTATTCAATTATACCAAAATAATTCATTTACATCACTCACATAGAAGCTAGAGCCAAACCAAGATTATCTAAGTATGTCAAGAGACATCACCCTGGTGCACAAATCATTAGAGATAAAGATGCTAGACCAAATACAAGGAACAAGTTGAGAAATGATACATGTTTGATAAGCATGAAGGAACCCAAAATAGTGAAAGATGCCTTAGAAGATGTGGACTAGAGTAAAGCCATGAAAGAAGAGATTGAACAAATTGAGAAAAATAAGACATGGAGTCTACTTCCTAGGCTAGAAGACAAAAATGTGATTGGTACCAAGTGGGTATAAAAAAACAAGTTAGATGAAAATGGTGAAATCACAAGGAACAAGGCAAGATTAGTCTATAAAGGATATGCACAAGAAGAAGCAATTGACTATGGAGAAACATTTGCCCTTGTTGCTAGATTGGAAGGAGTAAGAACTCTACTTGCTTATTATGCATACAAAGGTTTCAAAGTTTATCAAATGGATGGTAAGTTCTAATTTCTAAATGGTATATTAGAGGAAGAAGCTTATATAGAAAAAACAAAAGGATTTATTGATGTTAACAACAAAAATATGGTATGTAGATTACACAAATCTTTTTATGGTTTGAAGCAAGCATCAACAGCATGGTATGAGAGACTTCATAATTATCTCGTGAATATTTTATTTGAAAGGATTGATGATAACAACAATATGTACTTGAAGACAGAGAAAGCAAAAGGTATTTTATTATATGAAATTTTTGTTGATGATATCGTATTTGGAGGTCAAGATACTTTATGTAAGGCTTTTGCAAATGAAATGAAGCAAGAATTTGAGATGTCTATGTTTGGAGAGATCAAGTTCTTTGTGAGTTTGCAAGTAAACTAGATGAAATATGGTATATACATCACTCAGTCAAAGTATGTTAAGGAGTAACTAAAAACTTTTGGATTGGAGGATTCTAAGCCAATAAGTACACATATGGTGACAGGACATAAATTATCAAAGAATGATGATTTTGTTAAGGTGAATCAAACATTATACAAGTCTATGACTGGAAAATTATAATATGTAGTACATAGAAGACCTAATTTTTCATTATTTGTAGGGATAGTTGCATGATTCTTTGCTAATACGAGGGAAAATCATTTGATTGTTGTAAAGAGAATAATTAGATATCTAAAAGGAATAGAGGAATATGGTCTATACTACAAGAAAAATGAGAAATTTGAATTAAGAGCCTATACTAATGCTAATTGGGTTGGAAATATTTATGATAGAAAGAGCACTAGTGGAGGATAATTTTTCTTAGGCAAGAGGCTGGTTATATGGACTAGCAAGAAATAGAACTGTACTTCTCAATTTACTGCTAAAGCTGAATATGTTGCTGCCATAGTAAATTGCACAAATATTTTATAGATCAAACAACTATTCAAAGGTATGAAGGAAGAAATCATTGAACCAATGATACTTTATTGTGATAATACAAGTGCTATAAATATATCAAAGAATCATGTGATGCAGACAAAGACTAAGCGCATTGCAATCAAGTATCATTAGTTCAGGGAATTAGTTCAAGATAGAGAGGTGAAGATGGAATATGTTAACACCAAAGAGAAAATTGCTGATATCTTCTCAAAAGAATTATCTAGGGATGCTCATGAGTATCTAAGAGGTAAACTAGGGGTGATACCCCTATCAAAGGCTATCTAAGAAAAAAGAGCAGTGCCCTACATCAAATGAGTTGATTGACATATGTTACATATTGATGCAGTGGATCTTAATTTAGGAGCTACCTAAATTAATCAAAGAGCTATATTTACAAATTAGTCACAAGCAAGGTGACAGCTAAAGAAACTAAAATTGTTCATATCTACATATTAAGATGACAAGTCTTTGGCATTACTGTCAAAGAAGGAGATAGTAAGGAAACTAATAAAAAAAGGTATTGAAGAAAGAAGAGAATCCTATGAGGGGGATAGAGATTGTTAACAACAAATAAAGGAACTAAAAAAAGAGGGAGAAATCCTAACACATAGTATGAGGGAGAAATTTTGACTACTGAGAGAGAAAGTTTATCTATTGATTCCATCTACCTAGTAAGAGGAAGATAATGTAGAGGGAGATATAAGAAGTAATTTAGAGGGAGTCATAAGGATGAGTTGATTGTCTATTAATGAGAACAAACAATAACTTTGTAACCTATTCAGAAGATAAAAGTTGTTGATAGAAGGAGAGATTTCAATACAAGGAATTATTTTCTTTTTGGTATTTTGTTGGTATTACTATTTAAACTGGGTCAGTTTGGTTGATCAGTTTGGTTTGCTATCAATGCCAAAGAGGAAGATTGTTGAAAACACATTGATACAAGTATGATAAATGTTTTTCAATCATTATTTTGTCATTGATGTCAAACCTACTATTTGTTGGTAAGATAATTTCTTATATGTTTTAAGTACTATCACTTATTTGATTGATGAAGAGGATTTGATCAAAATGATGTAACAATAGCACCTAAAGGAAAGGTTGAGTTATGATATGAAAAGGAGTACTAGAATTAGCTAAGATAGTGATATCATAGTTCATTCATAATCTACTTAAGGTTGCAAAGGATGATTACACTAAGTGGGTTTAAAAGAACAAGTTAGACAAAGTTTGTCTGCCAAGCTTGTTCGAGTGGATAGTAAGTGCCAAAAATAGTTAGTGCAAGATGAGTAGAAAAATAGTTGGAGCCAAGAAAAGTAAATTTTAGTGTAAGCTAAGTAAAATAGTTGATACCGATTAAACTTTAGTTGATGTCAAGCATCGGTAAACTTTAGTTCATGCTGAGTAATTTTACATTGGATGTTGAGCAACACAATATGTGTCAAGCATCAAAAGCTAGTTAGTGTTGAGTGTCAGTATTATTAGAAAGATCATGAATCAGATGGATCTAAGCTGACAAGTTTGTTTTCTTGGATTGTGTGAACCATGTAGAAGATAAGATTGATGAGCTGGTGGCACATAATTCATGATAAACCATTTTGAAGTGGATTTAAAGAGGATTGAAGGAGAATTTTCTGGAAGGGAATGAAATGAAATAAGGGGTAGATTCATTGAATCCTACCTAATATACCCTTACCCTAAATTGAGGATGGAGAATAAACAACCAAATATCTTAATTCTCTATTTATATAGATGGTTAGTTAGAAGCAAAGCTAGTCATGTACAAGAATCTAAAGAATACAAGGACTTTGGGTTATTGCTTCATTAAGTGACCTAAGTGAAGAGTTTGCATTGGCAAGTTAAGAAAGAAGGCTTAAGGGTATGGATGCTTGAAGGGTGAACAAGCTATCAAAGCTAAAGTGCATGAAAGCCAAGTAGAATGGAGGACTAAAATAGAGATTTGTAATCTTCAAATAAAATTATAAGTTGTTGTCATATCAAGCCTTACTATTACTCTCTAATAATTGTATCATTCTAGAGTAAATCCTTTGGATTAAGGTTGACCTAATAGTCATTTTTAAATCCTTTAACCGAGTGAAATTCTAAGTGAATGATCTAAAATCGTGTAACAAGGCTCACTCCTAACATGGTTAGTAAAATCATTTAATAGGGTCACATTTAATAGTGTGCATTGTAACCTTTAACAGGGTTGGCCTTTCACAAGGCATCACTTCTAGAGAGTGAGAATGAGTAGCATGTTACTAGTGGTTTTTTTCAAATTGGGTTTCCATGTTAAATTATTGTGTCAAATAAGTTATTTAATTTGCTATGTTTCATGCTTACATTTCTACAAAATTGATTTGACAGTAGCCTACAAATTTTAAGTGATTGCATAATCTTATGGATGCATGCATGATGATAAATGTTTTATGGGTTCACTAGGATGTGAAAAGTTTGTATTGTACATCAAGACCTTGGATATTTTATTCACCCCCCCCCCCCCCCCCTTGAGTTATTGTCAAGAATTCTAACACTTGATCTAATAATAAAACAACTCTCTTGCAGATTACAAATCTCACATTTAGTCCTCCATTCTACTTGGCATTCACCTAATAGCTTGTTCACCCTTCAAGCCTTCACCTCCTTAAGCCTTTTTGCTTAGTATGCCAACTAAAAACTCTTTCATTTGGCCACCATATGAAGAAACACCCTAGACTTTTTGTCTTTCTGAGGTTCACACTCTTGACAAACTTTTTCTAGCCTATTATCTCTTTATATAGATAATTTAGATATTTTTACACTTAACCACAATCGTTCATCTTAGCATTAGGTCAAATTCATTGATCTTCCTATCTTTCCATTTTATTCCTCCTAAAAACTTCCTTAACAAACCTATTTTAATTCATCTCAAAATGGTTTATCTTGAATTATGTGCCACCATCTCATCACAGTTATCTTCCACGTGCTTCACACAATTCAAAAAATTAACTTTGTTGGCCTAGATTCATCAAATCTTTGATCAAAATTATTTTACTAGTACTCAACAATAATATATTATTTTCTTGGAATCTTCAGATGCTTGGCCAACACTGGGTTTCTTGACATACATTAAGTTTCTACTGGTGTTTAGCACATACTAAACTTTCTTCACTCAGCACAACTAGATTTATCTTTGCTTGGCATATACTAAACTTACTACTTGGCTTCCAATAACTTTCTGCTCGACCTGCACTAAAATTATTGGCTTCCATTATTTGCTCAGTTGGCTTAGTAGACACATTTCTTCACTTAGCCTTCTTCTAGTCTTCTCTCAAGTATCATTTCATTATAGCTTTAAGTAGATAAACAATACACTATATCATAATTGTCTTACTTGGTCTTAGTGCTCCTTTTATACACCTTATAACTCAACCTTTCTCTAGGTTTTCTTGTTATCCTTTCCTTTCAAATCCTCTTCATCAATCTAGCAAATGATAACATTTAGACAAAATTAGCAATTGTCTCACCAACAAGTAGCAGGTTTGTCATTAATGAAAAAATAATGATTGTTCCATGATAGTTTTCATCAATCTTCTTCATTGCAACAATCTCCTTTCAATACACACACACACACACACACACACACACACACACATATACATACATATATGCATGTATATATATACATATATACACACACACAAACATACATACATACATATATATACATATATATTTATATGTACAATGTTAAAAATAGACCTTTTTTGTATCCATCAAAACACAAAGTGAATGATAAACAAAAATGAGATATGAAGAAGAAGAAGAAGAAGAAGAAGGTTGTGCAAAATGGCAGAGATAGAAGTAGATGGAAGTGTTGGTAGGAGCTTCCCAAGCAACTTGTCCAAATAGAAAATGAATGGGTTTAGGGTATTTTTTTTCCCTTAGTAAATTCGTTAACTACTGGTGGTAATGTGACATCCACACAAATACATACAAACACATTTACAAGTATTCATTTTCATTATACACCTTGTGAAGCTTGAATTGAGTTTATGTATGGAAACATTAATGTTGATTGTATGCATTCATAAATTGGCATTCAAATAACTAGAATAAAGCATTATAAATCTGCAATATTACATAACTATAAAAGTTTTCATTACATAACAATAAACTAAAGTTTAGTTGTTTCACATACAAATGAAATATAAAACATTATATATATGCACGCACACACATGCACACACACACGCACACGAACATGCACACACATGCACACGCGCGCACACACACACACACACATGTTATAAGTCTTAATTGGGAAACTAATATACTAGGGGGGGGTTGGTAGTGAATCAAGATCTGTAAAACTTTTACCCCGTAAAAAAAATTTAGTGTATTCACCACATTTTTCATCTCATATCTAATTCATACATAACGTAACTTGTAAAATTAAATTTTGTAACATGTAGTTCTATCTATCAATAACATGTATGAAATGTAAGCACCTAACACAAAGATTTGGTTACCCAAAAACACTTATAGGTGAAGGTAAAACTAGGGTAGGTATGACACCCACAAATTTTCATTACTATAATGATAAAGTTAACTTGTTAGGGTTACAATTTTGATCACTTTTGATGATTACATTGTGAGGGGTTTTCCTTGTTAAAGGCTATTAAGATTATTAGGTCTTACATTGTGAGAGGATTTACACTTACAATGAAGTAAGGACTCGGTTAAGAGATTTATAAAAGGTCTGTTAAAACCACTCTATTAAGAGATTATCCCTAACTTAGTTATGATTTAGTACCTAATCTTTCAGTCTGCACTTTACTATTGATTATGGGTATCCTCTCTTCAATTCTAATCAGATCTTCAATATATCTTTGTTATGTCCTTCACTACTTGATAAGGTAACTTCCTCTATTCTACAATAAAAAAACACAACTCTTTTGCCTTCTTCTTAATGTTGGCACTGTCACACTTGATCTACTCTGTGATCACATGAATATCTTGCTCTCTATTTTTCACCATATAAAAATAGGGTTTTGATATGCTCTATTTAAATATTTCTCAAAGAGTTTTATAGACACTTCCCTTTTTTACCTCTTCATCTGATTGGTTGATCACCACTCATAGAGATCTGTGATCTATGTCATAAAACAAGTAATTTAGCTTCTATTACAACCTCTACAAATATTAAATATCATGTCAATCTCGACCTAAAATGCTTTACCTCAAATTTTGTATCATTTTTGACTTAAATGTCAATTCTCCATTGTTCAACACTTAATGTTTCTAATACTCGACATTCATTGTTCTTGTTGATGTTGCTTGGTCTCTACTGTACTTGACACCTTTTGTGTAAGTTGACATTAGAATGCTTAGACTACTTGGAAATCATTAGGCTCATCTTATACTAAAAATGTGTGGCAACCAAAGACTTTCTCATCTCCTATAGGTCTTGATATATACATGTTTATTTACAAGTCTCTCATATGAATCACCCTATATAGAGTAGCTCGGTTGCAATGATGACTATTTGACTCTACCTAGTATATGACTAGTGTTTGACACTAATAGACAACAATATTTAGAGATACCTACAATCTCCCCCTTTGACATTAGTAGGAAAAACACTCTTTTCATGATTACATCATTACAATAAAAGAATAAGAGTACTCCCCCTAAGCCTATAGCTTAGTTCTTATATAACTACAACACTTTTTCCAAATGAATAAGCAATGAACAATGTAACAATATAGCAATACATATATGTACATAAGTAGTCTAATTGTTTCAGTGTTATACCATGTCTATCTTCTAAACTTTGAGTGTTTTATGTTCCTTATCTCAATATTATCTCATTCAATATGTAATTATCATTGCATTCCCCTTTTTTTATCACTTATGGTTGGTATTGGGGTTGAGTGGGTGAAATTAAACCATATTTCTCAATAAATGTTTTATGAACCTGATTAATCATGAAAAGAGTATGATCGCAAGTGGTTCTAGTTGATTCTAAAATGTGGTTCTACAACTCTAACTTAGCTACCAAATCAATTAAACAATCAGTAATTGAAAGATTGTGATATACCTAGATTATATCTTTAGCTGATTTCAATTCACGTTGCATAACCTCCAGATGAGGTATCGACATGGATTGGATAGAGATTAGTTTGGCCCACATGCTATAATCAGATATCTATAGCTCAACCGATTTACCTTGGGAAATAATAACTTATTATAATGTCTTGAGCTGGATTCAACTAAATATGAAATAGATATGGATGTTTGCTATATTTTAGCTTGAATCCATTGTATATTTTCCTAAAGATGACTTGAAAATCTTGGCACATCACACAAATTGTTGTATAAATGGTGTACCTTGTACACAAGCTCCTTAATGTTCTATACGCATTCCTATAATTCAATCTTTTTCCATCAATGGTTGTTGATATTTTCTCTATGACCTTATTCTCAAACATCTTAGCTAACCATTCCATTAATTTTTCATAATTTTCAATGTATCCATCATTTATTTGTTTAACAATTTGTACAAGCCAAGAAATAATTGGAGCCTTCCCATCAAAATTTTCTATATAAAATGCATCAACAAAAACATCCTTTATTTCATGCAACACTTGTCTTTGTTGCTTCTCTCTTCTCATTTCTTCTTGTTTGTTTTTCTTCACCAAAATCTCTTGCAACATGATTGTTTTCTCTAGAGTGAGATTTTCCAAGTCCCATTTTGGCATCCCATTAACTTCACCTAGACTAACAGAAATAGCTAGCAAATTATCCTATATTTCTTTGCATGTTTCTCAAGGATGGGGTGCTACTGATCGACATCATCTTTATAGGAATAGGTGAAGGGGTGTCACCACTCAGTCTTGCTTGGGTATGAGTACTTAAGACAACAATAGTAGCACTTGTCACTGCTTGACTTGTCTCCTTTAGGTTCATAGAAACATCTACACTTGTGTCTTTATTTGATTCCTCTACCTCTTGCTTCTCTTTGTCTATATGTGAGGACTTTTTTTGCTTGACAACTAGAGTGCCAAGTGTAGCAACATGAATAAGTGAAATGCGACCTTATAGACTCAATACACCTAAACTCTCTTCATCACTTTGATCATCTTGGATGGTCACATTCTAAACTTCTTTCTCTCGTGTTACTTCTTTAATGATGAGACCAAAAATACTCTTCCATAGTAACTCATTTTGTTGAACTACAACTTCAATGTTATTATGAAGAATCATAAAAGTTTTGAATTTGGGAAAAAATTGATTCCTTTACTTCTCCAAAATGTTTCCTTCTATTATTTTGACAAATTAGGCATAGTCTTGGCTAATGTTCCTTCTCTTATATCTTTGTCTACTGTAGATGCATATTTCCATCTTTTATCTAGTCTATTGTACAAATCAATTGGAATCTTCTTCTCCAATTTAGTAGGAGACAATTTATTATTAGCAATCATATCTATCATGGCCTTCTCTACTTTATCTTTGTCGCCATTATTCAATGTGTCATACTTACAACTCTAAAACTAGCTAATCTTACAGAGCTCCTAATATAAACACATACCTCGTCAATATTTGTTTCTTTTTTGGGTATTGTGACTCGATGCTATCCTAGTTCTTTTGGCTCTACATCATCTTCTTCACCTTCTTTCTTCTTTACCACCTGTCTCCTCTTTGGCTAGCTCGTAGGGGATTGGGTTATCTTATTTTATGTGCTAGAGCCACTCGATTTGGTAACTTGGACTACCCCTTTCTTTACTAAATGCTTGACAAGTTGTTACCACCTCGATTCTTGGCTTGGTTGATGCAAGAGTAGAGAGGGTTGCCACTTCTGGCTTCTTTGCAACCTTCTTTGCCTTAGAATTTGTGATCTTCATAGTTTTATCCTTCTTTGATAGTGGAGTGACCACTACTAGGTCTTTATCTTAATCTTCTTCTTCTTCCTCCTCCTCATCACCACTATCTCCTTCATCTTCTCCAAGGCCCTATGTGAGCTACAAAGGTACTTTTTCTTTTCATTGTGTGCCTAGTTCCTCCTCTAGGTCTTTAATCATTTTCTTTCTTTTCTTCTCCTTAGAAGTTATTTTGATATCAACAGTAATTCTTGCCTTAGCTTCATCATACTTACCAAAAGGTATTTCTTCTATATCAATTTCCTCTTTTAGTAGTGCAACAATATTTGCACTCACAATGTTACTATCAATCTCATAATCAAATGACTTGAGCCATGATTTCCTAGGCTTTAATGCATGTACAAATGTGTTATTTGTATCCACTAGAAAGCATACATCATTGTAGTATTTCATCACTAAGTCTTCTGGGATCCTCAACCTTTTCCTCATTCTTTATTTTAAGTCTTCAAAATACATATCCATTACATTCTCAAAATTTTCTCCTAGTTTGGTAATATATTTACTAATTTGTCTCATTAGAGGCTTTTCTTGCTCCAAAAGAATGTTACCAATACTAGGAAAATAATTTTCAACATAAAATAAAATGCACATAATAAGTGATCCAAACTTACACATCGAATTCTTTTTCTTTTTCATTGATGCCAAGTTTTATGTCAACTATGATCTTTGCAACTCAGCAAGATCATACTGATGATCCTTCATAACAATTTTCCATGCTTGATCAACTATCATACATGACACACTATTTAGTCTACTTGATTGATAGAATTTGTGAGAAATCACTCTTACTACAAAATCAATTATTGGACCAGTGATGGTAGAGATGGACAACCCTTGTACATTCCATTCAGCCTTTGTGTTTGCCTTAATTTCTTCTCTGCTCAGACAACATACATTATTCTTCTTCTCTAATGTATGATACTCTGTAACCTTGTGAATTGTCTTCTTTGCTATCTCAATAGGTCCATTATCTAGTCATAGCTTCATATCATAGATTCTTCTTAGTACCGCTTTGATCCATTCAATCCTAAAAATTCTTAAAAAATCTAGGGCACAAGTTAACCCTTTCCTCTCAACAACTTTGAATTCGTCCTTCAAAACTACTTTGTCACACAATTTTCCATATGCCTCTCGAATCTCATAGTTACCAACTTCTCCAATCTTACACATGTAACAACTTTTTACATCATGGATCATGATTACCTTTGGTGGTATCTAAGATAATGCACCCATTGAATCACCTTTCATAGAAATCTTAGGAATAGCTTGAAAATTTGGGGGAGGACAAGCATCACTCCACATCAATTGAATGTTACTTACCTCTATTCCTTGACTCTTTCCTATGAATGATGAAGCTTCTGTATTTCCTCATTAGGATTTGAAATTTTTCCTTTCTCTTTGAACAACTTGACACAACTTAAATCTTCACTTGATCAAACTTTTATCTTAAGTCACTTTTGCAAATCACTCAAATTTCTCTATCACTCAAATTTCTCTGTGCTCTCAAAATATGAATGCAAGGTATGAAAAATATCTTCATTTGTTCAATATATACTTTCTTTTTCTCAAATTAGGGTCTCCATTAATATTATATTTACTAATAGGTGGAATCCAACTACCTCAGTCAATATTGTGCCTTTTATAACTCAATCTTCACTATACATCTTAGTCTATTCCATCTAACTCAACCTATACATTAGTTTAACATTGATGTACTAGGTCCATATTCCTATGCTCGATCAATATAGATAATTTTACTAATGTTTGGCACTGACTATGTAAATGATTATTTTGCACTAATCTTTTCATAGATTTATTCTTATGCATCTTTACTTATGTAGATATGAACTTTAACACATTTTATGTTAGAAACTAATGTAAGATATATCATTAAATATATAGTTCCTTAAATACCTTTCTTGATCAACTGGAGATGGTGTGATCATTGTCTCTATTATATAGGGTGATCTTGACTTTATTTGTTCCACTTCCTTTGACTTCAACCTTTTTCTTCTAGGTTTGATTCATCTCCTTCTTTGTGTGTTCAAAATTCACTTTGCCTTTACCCTTGTTGTGTTCATTGTTTGGTACTAGTGCTTGGTTCCTGCAATTCTTATTCACACGTCCAATCTTGTGACAATTATAATAAAATTTCTTAGGTACATTTTTTGTCTAGTATATTTTTTCTTGTGATTTACATTCATATTCTCTATGTCCAAAATTTTGACAATTGTAGCAATAACCTTCAAATCTAGGTGTAGTAGATGTCTTCTTTATTCTTTATCTAAACTTGTGTATTTTATGTCCTTTATTCTTGCAGTAAAAAAAATAACCAGTAAGCTTAGGTTTAGGGTTTTCAATACCATTTTTGCTTCTACAAATGTTTGTAGTATGACCAATTTTACCACAATGACAGCATATAGGCTTGCCTTTTGACTTTGTATTCCTCATCTCTTCATTCTTGGATGATTTTCCTTCTTCAATGGATGAATGTTGATTTATAGGCTCTTGTCTAGAATTGTTACCAGATAACGTAGGTAATTTCATCAAATTTTCAAAGTACTTTATCACTTCATTAGGCTTGTTCAACTTCTCCACTAGTTCTTTTTCAATTTTTAAATTATTCCTCAGTAAGTCAATTTGTGATCTCATATTTTCTATTTCCATGTCCTTCCTATTTAACTCTTGATTTGCAAGCACCAGTTGATTCATCATGTCTAGTTGAGTTTTTGTAAGCTTTTGCACATTAGATTACCTTTCTTCAAGTCTGATAGACATTTTTATTTTATCTTCCTCAACCACAACCATGTCTTCTTCAACTTTCTTCTTTTGTTTACTCACTTCACATAGCATTATTGAGTGAACTCCAAGTTCCCTTTTTAACCCTCTGACCTCTTCATTCAGGATACTATTATTCTCCAGTAGATCTACAATTGATGCATTGCTCTTATTAGAATTTGCAGTGTCAAATAGTCCTTGATTATCAACTTCTTCATAATTCATATCATTTAGCTAAATGACCATATCCTTTCTCTTTTTTAAATATTTCCTTAGTTTATGTCTTGCTACCTCAAGTTGCTACAATATGAGTTGGATGTCAATCACCTGATTGTCAATAACCATTCCCAATTTGTAAGCCTCCATCTTGAAGATATGAACTAAAACAACTTTAGTGTATTCACCACATTTTCCATCTCATATCTAATTAATACATAGCATAAATTGTAAAATGAAATGTTGCAACATGTAGATCTAACTATCAATTACATGCATGAAATGTAAGCACATAACACAAAGATTAGGTTACCCATAAATCCTTTAAGGTGAAGGTAAAACTAGGGTGGGGATGACACCCACAAATCTTCACTACTACAGTAATAAAGTTAACTTGTTAGGATTATAATCTTGATCACTTCTGATGATCTACTCTGTGAGGGGTCTACCCTATTAAAGGTCATTAAGATTATTAGGTTTTAACTTGTGAGAGGATTTTACACTTACAATGAAGTAAGGACTCGATTAAGAGATTTACAAAAGGTATATTAAAGCTGCCTTATTAAGAGATCATTACTAACTCAGTTATGGTTCAGTACTTGGTCTACACTCTACTACCAATTATGGATCTCCTCTCTTCAATTTGATATGATCTTCAATCTAATATATCTATCTTATGTCCTTCACTACTTGATAAGGTCACTTCCTCTATTCTACAATAACAAAACTTAACTCTTTTTCCTTCTTTGCAATGTTCACACTTTCACACTTGATCTTCTCTATGATCACACAAATATCTTTCTCACTCTTTTTTACTATATCAAAATAGGGTTTTGACCTACTCTATTTAAATATTTCTTAAAGATTTTTCTAGATGCTTCTATTTCTTGCCTCTCCATCTAATTGGTTGATCACCACTCACAGAGATATTTTATCCATGTCATAAAATACATAATACCCTATGTAACAACCTCTACAGTTATCAAATATTGTGTCAATGTCAGCCTAAAACATTTTACCTCAAAGCTTATATCATTTCTAACTTAAATGTCAATTTTGTATTGCTCAATACTTACTATTTCTGATACTCAATATTTACTATTATTTTTGTTGTTTCTCAGTCTCTACTATACTTGACACCTTTTGTATAACTCAGCATCAATATGCTCAGATTGCTAAACAATTATTAGTCTAGACTTATACTAAAAATACATGGCAACCAACAACTTTCTTGGCTCCTATAGAGCTTGACATATACATTTTTATTTACAAGTCTCTTACATGACTTGGCCTATATAGAGTAGCTCAATCATAGTGATGACTATCTAACTCTATCTAATATATGACTAAGTGTTTGACACTAATAGACAACAAGATTTAGAGATACCAACAATACATATTTGTGTGTGTGTGTGTGTGTGTATTAATCTGTGTGTGTGTGTGTGTGTGTGTGTGTGTGTGTGTGTGTGTGTGTGTGTGTGTGTGTGTGTGTGTGTGTGTGTGTGTGTGTGTGTGTGTGTGTGTGTGCATGCATATAAATACATACGCATACATATATGTATGTATATATGTACATATATGTACATATATAACTATATATGTATATGTATATATATATACATATATAACTATATATGTATATGTATATATATAGATGTATATATATAAGTATGCATACACGTGAACACACAAACACATTTTGAAATATTCATTTCCATTATATACTTTGTGAAACTTGAATTTATTGTATCATGAAAAAATTAACATTTGTTGTATGTATTGAGAAACTGGCATTCAAAAAACTAAGTTCCTTGTCAAGAAGTGCAAGCACCAGTGGAGACTATGCTAGTAGCAACAAATTCATATCTGAGGAGGATATAAGAATTGAAGAAGGAATTTCCCTACTTGTAAGAAGAAAATAAGATGATAAGAGAATCTTTAAATATTGGACTTACATTGAATTGGTCATTATGCTTCTGAGTATCCTAAAAGAGAGAAAACATATAAGAAGAATTTCAAGTCTAAAAGGCCTAGAGACTATTTGTATGCAAATGAAGATGATGAATCTGATAAGAGATTTCATAGTGAAAGTGATGATGAGCTAGGATTTGTAGCTTATAAAGAAGTCATAGAAGAGAAAGCCCTAGTTTCACAGGTTGAAAAGTCTGACTAGATCATAGATAGTGGTTGTTCTATATTACTAGTGAGATGAATAATTTTGTTAAGTTTAGTAGTCACGATAGAGGAATCATCAGAGTTGGTAACAATACAGCTTTTCATATCAAGGGAATATGATGTATTACTCTTCATGGAAAGACTAACATTGATTATGTCTATTTTGTTGATGGACTAAAACATAACCTATCGAGTGTTGGATAGTTGGTTGATAAAGGATATCAGTTACAATTCATAAAGAAGATGTGCATTATCAAGGATAAAGATTGTAAGTTGTTTGACACTAGTACAAGATCCATAGGTAATATTTTTCAATTGAATCTTACAAAGATGACATGTTTGGTTGCAAATATGGATAAATTTTGGTTATGGAATACAATATTTTCTCATTTAAAATTTGATAATATGTTGAAGGCTAGAATTACATTTGTTGTCAAATATTTACCTAATATTGTAAAGCCTACTAATGTTGTGTGAAAAGAATGTGTTATGGCTAAGCAAAAGAAAGTTTACTTTCCTAGCAAGAAGTTCACTACCACAGTAAGATTGGAGATTGTTCATACATATTTGAGTGGTCCTACTAGAACAAGAGGATTCTATGGTGAAAGGTACTTCATGATTTTTGTTGATGATTTCACTAGGCTGATGTGGGTAGCATTTCTTAAAGAAAAATTTGAGGCATTTGAAAAGGTTAAGTTGTTTAACAATAGAGTTGAGAATGAATCTGGAGTAAACAAAACTTATTTAAGATTAGATAGAGGTGGAGAGTTTACCTCGAATGAGTTTAACACCTTTTGTGAAGTGAATGGCATCAAGAGACAAATATAAACACCTAAGACCCCTAAGAAAAATGGGATTGTTGAAAGAATAAATAGGTCTATAATAAAAGTACCAGGAGCCACAATGTTTCAAAATGATGTATCACAAACATTTTGGAGAGAAGTAGTCAATACAATAGTATATACAATGAAAAGAGTAAAAATGATAAAAGGTACAGACAAGACTCCCTATGAATTATGGTTTGGACATGCACCCTCAGTAAAGTATTTCAAAAATTTTGGAAGTAAGTGTTACATAAAGAGAGACAATGATATTGGTAAGTTTCATGCATGAAGCGATGAAGGTATGTTCCTTGGTTATTAAATTGAAAAGAAAATCTTATAGATGTTTCAATCAAAGAACTAAGACTATTGTTGAGTGCACAAATGTAAAAGTGGATGAAAAAATTGGAGTTAAGGAAAGAATGCTAGATTATAATTCTGATGAAGAAGAAGTTAAGCCTAAACATGTTATATAAAATATTAAAGCTTTCTTTGAGTCTAAAAATGATTTGCAGAATGATGTTCAAGTTGTTAAATAGAGAGAAGAAAAAAGATCTAAACCTAAACAAGAAGTAAGAGTTGAAATAGTAATGCCTACACCCAACAAGATTTTGAAAAAGAATCACCATGCTAATTAGATTATTGGAAGAAAAGAAAAAGGAGTTATGACAAGAAACATAAACATGAAGAATTATGTTTGATTTATCATGTTGAACCAAAAATTACAGATGAGGCGTGCAAGGATAACCATTGGATTCAAGCAATAAAGGAAGAACTAGATCAGACTGTGAATAATGAGACATGGGAATTGATTCCCAGACCTAAAGACTAGAATTTTATAAGAACTAAATGGTTTTTCAAAAACAAAATGAATGAAAAAGGTGAGATTGTAAGAAATAAAGAAAGATTTGTATACAAAGGATATCCACAACAAGAAGGTATAGACTATGAAGAGACATTTGCCCCTATTGCCAGAGTTGAAGCAGTAAGAATGTTATTGGCTTATGCAACAAGTAAGAAGTTCAAAGTGTATCGAATGGATGTAAAGTCAACACTTTTGAATGAATAACTTGAAGAAGTCTACATTGAGTAGCCTAAAGGATTTACTTTGATAGAAGAAAATGATATAGTATGGAGATTGAAGAAAGCATTGTATGGAATAAAGAAAGCACCTAGAACTTGGTACGTAAGATTGGACAAATATTTGGAAAAGTTAGGATTTTCTAAAGGTACAAAAAATAGTAATTTGTATTTGAAAGAAATTGAGAATGGATTGTTAATTATTGTGATATTTGTGGATGAAATAATATTTGGAGGTAATGATGAAGCAAGTGAAATTTTTTTGATGAAATGAAGAATGAACTTGAGATGATTATGATTGGTGAGATGAAATATTTCTTAGGTCAATAGATTGTGTAGAACAATGATGGTATTTTCCTATCACAAACTAAGTATTTGAAAGACTTTTAGAAAAGATTTATCTTGCAAAGTTGTAAGCCTATTGGTACACCTAAGATAATTGTTCATAAGTTATTTAGCAAAGATGAAATGCCTAAAGTTGAGCAAAAGAAGTATATATCCATAATTGGAGGTTTGCAATATTTGACTCACACCAGACTAGTTATAGAAAACACTTTTGCTATAGTAGCAAGATTTCAAGCATAATACTTAGATATTTGAAGGGTACATATAATTTATCTTTGTGGTATGATAGGTCAACTAACTTTACTTTGTGTGCATAATTTGATGTAAATTGGGCAGGTGGTATAGATGATAGAAAGAGCACCAACGGTGGAGAAGTTTTCCTTGGAGGAAGATTGGTTTTTTGGGTAAGCAAGAAACAAGAATGTATATCATAGAGTACAATAGAAGCATAGTATATATCAGCAACAAAAAATTGTAATAAGACCATGTGGATGAAGTAGTTGTTGAAGGATATTGGGATAGATTTTTTAGAACTTGTTATCATACATTCTGATAACACAAGTACCATAAGTATGTCTAAGAATCATGTGTTGCATTCTAAGACTAAACATATACCTATTAAGTATAATGTTTTAAGAGAGAAAGTTGTAGAGAATAATATCAAATTAGAATATGTTAGTAAAAAAGAGAAGATCAGAGATATCTTTATGAAGTCTTTGCCTAAAGATATATTTGAGTACTTACAAGGTATGTTTGGGGTTATTCCCTTTCCTATTTCTTAGTAGATGATACAAAAAATGCATCTATCCAGTGGTACATAATATTATTTTTTATTTGGATTAAACGCTGATGCTTCCTGTATGGGGGAGTATCTATAATAAGAAGAGTCATCAAGGACTCTTGGTAGTCATTATAAAAAAATGTCTTTGACACTTGAGTTGGTTGAAATTTTTGAGAAGATGATTGACATAATGAATCCTTTGTCATTGATGTCAATGGGGGAGAATTGTATATGAAAAACATGTTCTGGTAATATGTAGAATATGTATGTATGGGGGAGTATTGTTCAATAATATATTGATGTCAATGTTGGTATCTCTAGCTATTGTTGTCTATTAGTGTCAAACACTTAGTCATTTACTAGGCAGAGTCATACAGTCATCATTGTGACCAAGCTACTCTATATAAGTTGAGTCATGTATATAAACTTGTATAATATGAGATCTATAAGATCCAAGCAAGTATGTGGTCACTAATTTTTTTAATACAAGTTGAGTTCAACACTTACCATGTAGTTCAAGCATATAACTATGAAGCATAATATAGACTGAGCATCAACAACATCTCAAGTATTAGAGACAATAAGTGTTGAGCAATGCAGAGTTTACATACAAGTTAGAAATGATACAAACTTTGAGGTAAACCATTTTCAAGATGACATGGAAGGAATATTTAATATTTGTAGAGGTTTTTACAGAGATTTTTACTCATTTTATGACGTGGATCACAGATCCCTATGTTTTGTGATCAACAACTTAGATGAAGAGGCAAAATATGGAAGTATCTAGACAATTCTTTACAAAAATCTTTAAATAGAGAAGATTTTAAACTAGATCATGATGATGAAGAGGGAGAGAGATGTGAATAGTTTGATAGATGAAGAGTAATATGCAAATAGTGAAGTGAAGAATCAAGATCATATCATAAGTCAAGTAGAAATGTTTTGTTATCCCTAGCAGAACAAGCGACATAGTGCAGTGAAAGGGGAAGACAAGCTTTATCAGATTAGAAAAGAGGATCGGTTTATAAAGAGAAGAATCCAAATTATCTTATAGCATAAATTGAGAGTTAGCTACTAAATCAATTCTAATGAACCTGAATCAAGGTAAATCTCATAATAGAGTTTTCTTAACAAATCTTTGTAAATCTGTTAATAGAGTCCTTACTTTATTGTTAGTGTCAAATCCTCTAACAAGGTGAAACCTAATAGTCTCAAAATATTTTAATAGGGCATACCCCTCATAGATTAGATCATAAATTATGGTCAAACATTGCAACCATAACAAGTTAACTTTATTACTGTAGTAGTGAAGATTTATGGGTGTTATCCCCACCCTAGTTTTACCTTCACCTTGGAAGATTTCTAGGTAACCAAATATTGTATTATGTTTTTATGTTCACGCATGTGATAGATTAGATCTATATGCTACAACAAGTTTAATTTTACAACTTTTACATGCATACGACAATTGGTGAATGTGTGAGTGGATTGCTGAAAAGTGAAAGTGTTTAAGATTCTAATTCACTTGCCCCCACTATCTTGTTATCTTGTTTATACTTCCATCAATCAAAAATTGGTATCAAATTTGTGGTTCTCTTAGAGAATCTTAATTGCTTGGAGATGGAGGCTTATAAACTGGACAAGGTTATTGACAATCAGGTGATTGAAATCCAACTGATATTGTAGAAACTTGAGAAAGCAAGACAAGATTTGAAGAAATCCCTAAAAAGAATAAAAGAATTGGTTATCTAGAATAAGCAATTTTCTTATGAAGAAGTTGAGACTGAAGGACTATTTGAACCAATCAATGCAAATAATAAAGTATTTGTAGATCTACTTGAAAAGAAAATAAAATCCTAAATGAATATATAAGAGGACTAAAAAGGGAATGTGAAATCCAATCAGTAAGACTATGTGAAGTGAATGAGAAAAAGGAGAAAGATGAAGAAGACAAGGCCATGGCTAAGGAAAACAAAAGGGTAATGGCTAATAGACTTGAAGAAAGGATATCGGATGTAAAAAATCTCACAAACACTGAACTAGATATGATGAATGGATAGATGCTTACAAATCAGGGATTAAACCAAAAGAATATGGAAATAGAAAATCTGATATTAGAGAAGGACATACTGAAAAATGAAATAAAAATTGAGAAATAATTTATGGAAAGATTCAACAAACCAAAGGAAGTAATGAAATACTTTGAAGAACTTATATATTCATTTGACAGTACTAATGGCTCATGAAATTCATGCACTGAGCAAGGAGAATTATCCAACAATGGAAAACCAAGGAATGCAAATTCAAAGGGAAAATAAACATGCTATCACTGTAGAAAACTTGGTCATACTACAAACATTAGTCAAAGTAAACATGGTATGCAAAATCCTAAACCCAAATTTAATGGTTATTATTTTTACTGCAAGAAACAAGGACATCAAATACACGAGTGTAGGTCAAGAATTAGGAAGGAACCTATCACACCTAGATTTGAATGATATTGCTATAACTATCAAAAGTATGGGCATATAGCATATGAATGAAAATCATAGACAAAACCCTATTAGACAAATCTGAGGCAGAATTATGCACCTAAAAATGTATGTTCCAAGTGTCACAAGTTTGGACATTTAAGCAAGAATTTTAGGACTCAAGTACCATCACCAAATAACATAAAAGATAAAGATAAAGGTAAAGGTAAAGTGGACATTGAACAAGTAAAGAAGGAGATGAATCAAACATGGAAAAAGAAAGTAGAAGATGGAAATAGTGGATGAAATGGAATAGAGGTCATCCAATCCAATGGAGAAGGTGATCATGTCATCTCAAACTAATAAATAAAGGTATTCATGGAACTATATACTAAATTGATATGTCATACATCAATTCCTTACCTAAAATGTGGCAAAGTCTATATTTGCATATATAAAGATGCATAAGAATAGATATGTGAAATGATTAGTACAACAGAACCTTTTATACAGTTAGTGTCAAAAATCGATAAAATTGTCTATGTTGGTCAAGCATTACAACATGGACTTAGTACTTCAAAGGTAAATTGGTGTATAGGTCGAGTGAGATGGTAGAGACTAAGCGATATAGTGAATACCTAGTTTGAAGGAACCAATGGTGACCAAGACAATTGACTTCTACCTACCTAAGTAAAAAACATTAATGGAGACCCAAATTAACCAAAATAAGGTATATATCAAAATATGAAGATATTATTTCACACCTTGCATATATATTTCAAGAATACAAAGCAATTTGGAAATTTGAGTGACTAGCAAAAGATTTTAAGTTGTTTTGGAGCAAATCTAAGATAAGAAATTGATCAAGTGAAGATCTGAGTTTTGTCAAGTAATTCAGAGGAAAGAAAAGTTTTCAAACCCTAACAAGGAGAAAATAAAAGCTCCATACACCATTGGAATGAGCCAAGAGGTTAGTAAAATCCAATTGGTGAATGGAAATGCTTAACCTCCACCAAAGTTTCATGCTATTCAAAAAATTGTAATGAACAAAGGTTCAATGGGTGCGCTATTCTCGATACCGCCCAAGGTTATTACGATTCATGATGTAAGGAGCTATTTTATGTGTAAGATTAGAGAAGTATGAGATTATGAAATTTGGGAAGCATATGAGAAACTATGCAATGAAGAATCTTGAAGGATGAATTCAAAATTGTTGAAAGGAAAGGGTCAACTCATGCCCTAGAGTTCCCAAGGAATTTCAAAATTGAATGGATCAAAATTATTCTAAGACTGATTCATTACATGAATTTTTGGTTACAAAATGGACCCATAGAGATCATGAAGAAAATGATTCACAGGGTTACAAGCTATCCAATTCTAGACAAGAAGAAAACCATGTGATGCCTGATTCAAGAGGAAATTAAGGAAAACATAGGTGCTAAGTGGAATGGACAAGGTTTGTCCATTACAAACATTTTTGATCCATTAATGAAATTTTTAGTGAGGGTTATAGCTCACAAGTTTTACTAGTCAAGCAGGTTGAATAGTGTGCCATGTATGGTAGTGGGTCAAGCATGGAAACTAGTGATGAAAGATCATGAATATGATCTTGCTAAGCTTCAAAGACTGCAATTGGCAAAAAATATGGCGTCCATCAAGAAAGAAAAGAAATCAGTGTGTAAGTTTGGATCTCTTATTATGTGTATTCTCTTTTATGTACATAAATATTTTCCTAGTATTGGTGGTACTATTTGTGAACAAAAAAAATTGTGACAAGACAAATAAGTGAATACATTACTCAATTAGGAGCAATTTTTGAGAATTTCATGGATACTTATTTTGAAAAATTCAAGAAAAGAATGGATATGATGATGAAAATACTTTAAGAACTTGAAACTAGGTATTAAAATGATATATGTTTTCTTGTAGATACAAATAATAAATTTGTACATCCAATAAAGTCGAGGAAGTCTTAGTTACAAGGTTTTGATTATGAAATTGGTAGTGACTTAGTGATTGCAAACATTGTTGCATTATTGAAAGAAGAAATAGACATAGAGGATAGATCTTTTAGAATATATGAGGAAGCTAAGCCAGAATAATAATGAATATTAAGATAGCTTCTAAGGAGAAGAAAAGGAAGAGAATGATTGAAGACCTAGAAGCAAAATTAGTCACCATAGCCAAAGGAAATGAACCACTATAGATTACAAAAGGTCTTGGAAAAGATGAAGAAAAGGGTAGTGATAATGAGGAGGAGGAGGAAGAAGGAGACAAGGGTAAATCCCCAGTTTTTGCCACTCCGCCTAGCAAGAAGGCAAAAAGAACTAAAAAGAAGCTAGTAGTGACACCCCTCTCTTCTCCACCACCAACTAAACCAAGGACCAGGGATGTTGCTAGTGCCAAGAAGATTTTAAAACAAAGAGTATTAGAGAATAACAAGCCCAATGTATCTAAATCAAAGAGAAGGGGATTGGTCAAAGGACCACCCATGGGGAAAACTAAATCTATTGATGAGATATGTGTAGATCTTAGAAGATCTTTAGGATTATCTAGTTTTAGATTTTTAAAATATAACACATTAGATAATACTGATAGAACTAAACTTGAGGAGGCTATGATAGATATGATTTATAATCATAAGTTAGATGCAAATGAAGTTGTGTTGGTTAAAAAATTTTCCTCCTATTAGATTTTATAACCTTACTCTTTGATAACAAAAGTTTTGGAGAGACAAAAGGATGTTTACCAATAAATGGGTCAATGTATGCATTCTATCACTGCCCTCTAAATTATTAGGTACAGCTCCTTGTGATTTGCAATGATATGCAATGAATCTATTTTTATGAGATCAAAATTTTTGACATTATAAGCTCTTAACCTGATAGCAGTAAAGGATAACCAAATTGTTTGTAGGCACAAACAATTTAGGCAAGATGGATTTGAATAACCTATCACACTTAATGGAATGATTGTATGGAATGTATGTAATACCATAATTCATGCATATCACCTAACATGTATAGAAAACTATGGATTGAACAAAATCTAAAGAGATCTATACCATGGATAATTCTGGATGCAAAGCCTACTTCCTTGGCTTCATTCAGTCTTCTTCAAAGCTACTTTCTTTGAATCATCTAGTATGATAGTTAATGTGTGAATCTTACAATGTGGAAAAAAATCACAACCTTGACCTTAAATGGGCTTATAGCATTAATTTTTTTTCTTCAAATTTGCAACAATAGAAAGATGATGATTTACTTAATAGTTACTTCTTTAGTAGCTCAACACATGTATTCTTTGTCTACCTATGTATTTGTGGCACACAATTTTATTGCTCAAGCTACTTTGTATACTCATCATCAATACATTTTTGGATTCAATATGATAGGGGAATTTTCTCATGGAACTATATTTTTCATTATAGATTATAATCTAGAACAAAATAAGGATAAAGGAGTGATTGAATTCCCCCCTCTGTCTAATGGATGAAGTGTGCATGGACCAAGAAAAATTAAGCGAATCGAAGGTCACATCTCATTCTGAGGGCAAGAAAGAGGTATCCGCAAAGGTGGGACCACCTCCACCCCTTTTATAGCCCTTTCTATAGTAGGGGGGTGGAGAGTTTGGATAGTTACCCTCCTATCGGTCGAGTGCTCTCCCGTGGCCTATGCATAGTAGGGGCGCCAATATTAGAAGAGGGGGTGTCTTTCTTCAATAGGGGTCCCTTGATCTATTGCCCTATCTATAGCTATTTTAGAGCCCTCCCACCCTGTATTAGGAGTGATAGATATGGAAGAGGGCATTATCACACTTAACCACATCGTTCTTCGTAAATGATGACTAAAGGATATGAGGCAAGGCTTCATGTGCAACTGTTACAAATTGCCACTATAAATGAACAAATTTGAGACCATTTGAAATCCCTTCCATTTCTTCACATCTTAGGCATGTCCCTCTATTGGGTTAGGTCATAGCTAGGCAGGATAGCTTCTTAATCCACTAGTTTCTCCTTTGGTTTACCCACCCAATTGTTCTAGCAACACCAATAGCAACACAAGTAGAAGCACTATTATTAGTATATATAGTTGATGTTTCCCATAGAATAGATAGGGACCCAGATGCAAATTTTGGTACATAATCAGCCCTATCTATTCTATGAGAGCTAGTAGTAGCATATCTAACCCAGCTTTTCTTTCCCTATTTGTTCCCCATGCCTTGTTCCTATCAATTGAGTTTGACTGGATACTATAATAACTTCTCATTTTTTTCCTAAGTGGCTAATGAGGATAGACTATAAATTCATTGGCAATATGCATATGCTGGTTCAAATCAAGCTTGACTCAATACTAACTTGATGGATTGAGATAGATATTTATCTATCAAATTAAAAAGGTAATTCATTTTTGAATCCCCTATCCTATAATCCTATACTATTTATAGAAAGAATTGAAACAAATAGATACTTTTGATATATAATTTGAAAGATAAAAGTGTTACAAAATATAACTTGACAAAAAAAATTTATTATGACAATTTAGTTAATAACCTGTACCTAGTGGGATTGTAGTTCAATTGGTTAGAGTACCACCCTGTCAAGATGGAAGTTGAGGGTTCAAGACCCATCACTCCCTATTCAATAAATTGAACAATTTTTTGAGTGATTCCTACTCCAAACAAGAGCAAAAAAGGAAAATAGAGTAGACTAGAATAGATTTGGCAACTTTTTTTACACATTTTGTGTGTGGATTCGCTGAATTATTACATCTACAATCTTTTTTTCCTTGAGAAATTAAAAAAAGGTATCTTAGTAAGATAGATCTATGTTAGGAAGAATACCATGTATAGATTTATGCTCTGTGTTCATCTCTCATATTTTTGGTTGTTCATTAGAATAAAAATTGATCAAGATCATCCTTTAAGAAAAAAACACCAATTTGAAAAATATTTGCTTCTTTTCTCAACAAATATCGGATACTATAGTTTCCATTTGATCACATCAATATTTATGAAATAAATAATAATAATGTTTTACAGAGAGATATAAATATAGGAAAATAGATGTAGACAAAGCTATGGATAGAAGGAAATATAGGGAGGAGTGCAAGGGAGATACAAAGAGAATTAGAGGCACATATACAAAATACTAGCGATAGAGTAAATGAGAGAGGAGGGAGGGGATTTTGGCTACTCCTGCTTGTACTAGATCTATTCAAACTAGTGCTCCAACTATTTCGAACAATGGTAAGGACCATAGGAAGAATTGAAATATGGGAAGGACCATGATGATTTGATTGAATTCATATTTAAATTGGGGCATAAGTGGGTTGCTGGTTCATGCCCAATTTATTTACAATACAAATATTTCAATGGAGGTAAGGTAATATGAAAAAATGTTTGGAATGGAATTTAAAAAAAAAAATAGATTCTCACAAATGTTGGTCTTTATTTAGTGAAATGCTATATTCATTTTAGATTTGCAATCTAGGAAAGATGGCTGAGCAGACTAAAGTGGTGGATTTCTAATCTATTGTACAAACTATTCTGTACTTAGAGTTTGAATCCCTCTCTCTCCATTCAATCTGAGATGACTCATCAAGACCTATAAGAGATTTTTACAAAATCTACTTTCTAATCTCTTTTTCTATTCTTTATGCCCAAGATTTCATCCCCTGGTGGGATGGGAGGATATAGAAGTTAGATAGCTTTAGATACCTTCCCTCCCATCACTTCTAAACTTGGGAGTTAAAGAATGTAATCTCATTATCGAGATAGTTGTTGTGAGCTCAAGAAATTCTTCTCCATCAAGCCTTGTTGTTTTCTAGCAGTTGGAACTATGGTTCCTTGGTGTTACTTTTCTTTGGGAACAAGCTACACCAAGCCCTGGACATACTACTAATGCTAACAATGGGTTCCCTACTTTTTTAAGGGCCATGGTTTCTCAATAGGCATAGAGCACCCTTTTTTAGAAAGTAGAAATCGACCCTTTTTGATAGAATTTCCCCCATTATTTTGATAGGGGGAATCTAATAAAATAGTATCTCTAACTAGATATCTATATAGAGTCAAGGGCATAAAGAAGATATAGGGATTTGGATGGTCAATTTTTACCAACAGAAAGCATGTGTAGGGGTGCCTACACCCACAAATGAGAAAGTTAAGGTGTCCTCTCTTAAATTGAATTGCATGATTAAAGTTTTTATTAAAAGATTCAATAGTGATTCGAGCTCAACCATTCATTCATAAACCTAGGAATCTTGAGCCCATGATACCAACCCATGTATGACCTAGAAGGGGCAACATGCTACATGGAAGGCTGGAAACTAGGGCAACAAAATACCTACTCTATTTTTCCAAAGGGTTGAATCTAGTACCAGTAGGTATCATTCTCCCAAGAATAACATGAGCGTGTTTCATTTTGTTAAGGAAGGCAGCTACGTCCCTACCAACATTCCCTATATATAGATATGGACTAATCATTCAACACAACATCCATTGGGCTCCACCACATTATGACATCCAGGCTGATCTCCTAGGAATCATTATGGAAATGCCTTCCTTTCTTTAGCCACCCAAAAATGCATGCATAGTCACTGGCCTACTTTCATGGGTTGCAATCAACCTACTATTATAATGTCCAAGTGCTTTTTTCTAGTATCTTTTAGTCTTGACTATGCAGTTGGGTTCGATCGGCCTTTGATCTATCATAAAAGAATGAATGCCCTTACCTTACCTTTACCTTTACCTTTACCCTTACCTTTATAATAGAAGGGTATGGTAGGTTAGGGTAGGGGATATCATATATTTTTGTATCACATATTGGCATTGGTTGAGCATACAATAGACTATATTTGTTTCTATTATTTTGTTGATATGATCAATTTGTTGATTGTGATAATCTTAAACAAGTTTAGATTAGTTTAATTAGTATTTGAATCCCTATTTATCCTATTCAATTCCTAGCAAAGAATAAAAGAGAAACATAATAGATTCAATTTTGAATTTGCTTTTTTTCTTTACTCAGCCAATGCCAATATATGATACAAAAATTGATGATCTGTTCTATTTTCTTATAAGAAAATTTTTGGAGATTACATAATGTTTACTCTTAAGCTATTATAATAGGAAAATACCTATATAGCTTAGCTTATCTTAGCTTGGGGAGGGGCTTTCTCAATCACCCCTCATATCATGGAATGCCCCGATCAGATAGTAGGCTCCTCGCCTGCAAAGTGTGTCCAAGGAAGATGTAGGAAGCTACAGGAGATGGAGACTTGGTTCAAAAGCATAGGTGCTCTTCATGAAACTCAAGGGAAACAAGGTTCACTGCTATCCTAACTCAAGGTTGGAAGTAGGATCTCTTTAGGGGCCCCAACAATAATAAGTGAAGGGGCCCCTACCCCTACCCTACTATTAAAGTGGAAGGGGAAGGGGAAGGGGAAGGGAAAGGGAAATTTATCACCCTTATTTCATAATGATAGTCTCACCCTATAGGACCTACACATAAATGGTTCTCAATTACCAATTGAGCCCTTATCTCTTCAGTGAGTTGTGGTTAATGTTTCCCCCTCATCGATTATGACCGATCTTGGGGTTCTCTCTTCCTTTCCCTCCCTGCATCACCCTCGCCTATCTATAGTAGGGCTATAGTAGGGCATCTATCTATGGTGATGCCCACCATTAAGAGCACAAGTAATTTTCTTAGCTTTACATCCTTCCCAAGATGTCATTTCTTATACATCTATGGGACACACTCATACACACTGGGTACAACCAATACATGTATCATAAATTTTGACTAAATGTGTCATTGAATCTAAGAAATCCATTAGAAGAAAAAGTGTTTCATTGAATAATATTTTTTTAATATATGGCTCATAGGTGCATATCCATCTAGATTCATATGCGCACACCTTGAAGGGGCTAGACATAATGCATGGAAATATGGCTTTGAAGGAACGAAATAAAATAGCATGACATGCATAAAATGTGAAAAACAAATTCATGGAGACATATCTTGTTTGAAGTACCACCTTGTAGATATTAAAAAGCATAACACAAGGGCTTGTGATGCAAATAAAGAGGAGATAAAAAGAGAGATGTTTTCCTTACTCTATGTCTAAGAAGATAAAAAAAAATTCCATTCACAAGAATTGCCATAGAATTGATAGAGTTGTACTCCAAAAAAAAAAATGTCAAAATGACCCAAAGAGCGATTGGTGCTAGGTTGGGGCCCCCCTACAACAAACCAGATTAGAAAACATCTTACTGATGACCACAAACATTTAATTTATTATTACCTCCCTCCTCATAGAAGTTCTACAAGCCTAATGATATTAGATTACTTCAATAATTCCAATTGGTTTTTAGCCTCGACCATATCATGATGTTCTTCCTATGCACCAACAGCCCTAAAGGAACAATATAAAAGGCCTATAGAATCTTAGGGTGGGAAACAACTACCCCCCCTTGAGATTGAGATGACTTGTTTTGGATCTGAATATGGATCCAAAACTGGACCTACCTTTGCCTTTTCTCTCCTCTGCTAGTGCTTTTTCTTTTTCTTTTGGTAAATGGGTGCAACTAGAGCATGGGTGGGTAGACATCACTAGGATCTATTGCTCGAACAAAAATGGAATCTAATCACCACAAAGTAGTAGGGGCATTGGAGTTTGTATCTAAAATTGGTGTTCCAAACCAAAAAGTGTGGTACATTCTCTTGCTTATGTTCCCACATCCCTTGCTTTTTCTAGAAGTGATGTTTTTGATACTAGTGACTCTATGGATTTGACAAGGAGATACATTTTGACAAAATCAGTAGTACCTAGGGGTGAGTTTCCAGTAATTGTTATTCCTATCAAGTGTACATACTCAAATAGTAAGATTTATGCTTCTAGGTAAGATTGTGTGAGAGTTTTTTTTTTTGCATCAACGTTTTAGATCATACTCAATGATCCATCATCAAGATCCAAAACATTGATGCAAAAAAAAAAAAACTCTCACACAATCTTACCAAGAAGCATAAATCTTATTATCATGGATTGTGGAAATATGTTATCTTTAATACTCAAATAGTTCTATTTTTTGGTGATATCAAGCCAGTAACAGTAGATCTACTAGCACTAGTAGCAGTAGGACAACCAGTAGAAGGAAAGGCAAGGATAAAAGCACCCACCAAGGGCCTGGTTGGGTGTTTCATTCATTTAATATACAAGTTGATCCACAATTGTGGGCCACTAAAATCAATAGGGCTCAAATCTTCCCCCCAAACAAAAAATGAAAGAAAGGATTTCATATAGGCCCTTACGTTACCTTTCTCACATTAGACTTTCCTTGCCCCTATGATGTATAAGGGTTGGGGCCCAATTATTATAGATAGTTCATGTAAGAGTGTGAAAGTGAAATAAAGTCCCAAGAACCACTATTGGTGAGAGTAGGGAAATGAGTGGGCATGTAATGATTTTATGGCCTTGTTGCCTGATAAATTAGCACTTCTTGGTGCATGTAGATGTAGGGCCCCACCAGGGCTTCTAGTGTAGAGGTAGATTATTGGCAGGTTCATCCTACACCTAAAATCCCATCACCTACCAATATCGCTGATGGAAAGGATTCTATCGGTAAGTGGGCCATTTAGTAGAAACTGATTTGCTCATTTGTCTAGTTTTTACTAACTTTTAAATAGACTCAAAACCAATTAAATTATGGCCTTACTATTCTAAAGGTGGGCCCCTATCTCCATTGACTCCATAGTTATTTTAGACCCTATATTTCTAAGGGCATAGCAGGGTAGGGCATCTATATCGTATACACCTTACCTCAACAGGGTGGGAACTAACAATCAAATTGAGATAAAGACCTAGTAGATAAGATAGCTAGAGTTGAAAAATGTATTTCATAATCCAAAATTAGTTAATTTTCATAGAAGCATCCCCAAATATGGGAAATTTAGCTAGCCACCTAGATACACTCACCATGCCCCACACTCGATTAGTTTTTCAGTACACTTCCTTCAAGCACTCGATAGATGGGTACCCTATCGATCTCTTGAAACAGAAGCACTGACACATGCCACTTCCCCTACTACATCATCTCCTCTACTACTTTTACCTCAGTTTTGTCATCTAAGAAAGATCTAACCTTTACTTCAATTCTAAATGCATATTAATCATCTAAATGCATAAGAGGAAAGAAGAAGATATGCACATGAGGGAAAATGGAATTTCTTTCACTATCAACCTTGAATGAAATGGAATCCAACCAATAACAAATAGATTCATACACATTTATCTTTCATTTCCCAATGAAACTATCTAACATGTCATAAAACTAACAAGAGAAGAAACAAAACCATATATGAAGAAAGTAAATGGAATCACTATACTACAAACATCAAAGTGAAATGGAATTCATCTGATTATTCATAGAATATACATGATTGTCCTCCAAATCTTAATGCAAAAATATTCTATGCATGGGCCACAAAACATGACAAGAAAATAGGGTAAATGGAATTGCAAACCAATTCACCATCAAGTTTGTTGACCTCTTTATTATCAAAAGAAATTATATTTATAGTTTTTTGTCATCCCACAATTATGGTAGAGAAACAATCATAAAATAGAAATAAAATATGAATAATACATGAAAAATATTCAACATAGTATAGACGCATGACATCATTCCTAGTGATGTCCTGATCCCATGGCACCTCTAAGAACACCTGGAAATTGTTCATCTTCATGCGGCTTCAAAAAATCCTATTAAACTCTTTGTTTCCTTCATATTTTTCTATTGGTGCCAAATCCATATAATTTGTATCTCAATGGTCACAACAATTTTGAATTTCAGCCATCGATCTTAAACCAACAACATGATTAAAACCCACCCATTTCCCTTTATGATTTTCTTCATGGGTCCACCTAGGTACACGTGTCAAACTGTCATTATATCACTATAATTAATATTTTGATAACTTTTTATAGTGACATAATGATGAGAAATGATCTCTTTTTGATCTAACAATATTCATAAAGATTTAACTCTCTATTTGTTTCACGGTGTGGGTCCACTTTCCAACTAGGCACATCATGGTAGATAGGTGGCACTATTCTATTTCTTGGAGAATATGACATTAGGTTGCTTTGCTTTGTGGCACTTCATGGAATATAATTGGCCCATCTGGACACCTTTTGTTTTGTCATTATGTCACTATAATTAACAATCAAGCAACTTTCCATAGCGACATAACGACAAGTGTAGATTGATCTGGAGATTGACGGTGAAAAGAATCTCTTCATAACCCTAACTCTATCTCATATGGAACCAATAAAATAAAGATACTTTTCACCTCATCTAACACCATACCAATTGCAAAAGAAAATGGCCCATGGGAACATGCATCATTCTATCGCTTTGTCACTATGATTATCTTTCACAGAACTCTCCATAGGGACATAATGACAACCGTGGATCTTTGTGAGATCTTACACCTGAGGAGATGCATCATTGAGTACTTATAATTTCATCTTAAAATGTCATATGTCCATCTTTAATCCCTAAGACATTTGACTTGTCAACTTATCTACATAAATGTGCAAATTAAATATAAATCATTGATTGGATTGTAACAAGAGTCATACAACATTTGACCTAGTTCTTTTCCTTTTCTTCATCTTTCAATGCTCACTTTGTATCTAATTCAACTATTATTGTTTTTGGCTTGTTCTCATGATCTACATATCTTCTTTTAGCCTTGGTATTTAATGTTCTCCACTATCATTTGCTCTGAATATGCCTATGATCTCTGTTAAATGTATTCTTCCTTTAGATAGAGACCTTTGACCAGGTTCTTTCACCATTTTTTATCATTTATTTGCTTCTCATGCATTCTATATTGATCATCTACAATGTGTTTCATGAAAATTGCAACATAGCATGAATCTTTGTCTCCAACATGATTAAGAAAAAAGAAAGATGGATCATTAAGATATCCAGACCTTCTTCTCATTAGGGAAACGCATAACAAACCCTCCAAAACCTAATCACCTAGCCATTAGACTAGTGTATTTCTCATAAGATTTTCGGCATCTGGTTAGCTCAAAGGGATAATGAGAAGAAAGGCCATCCTACATGCAATCTAGACTCAAACTCAAGACATTGACACTTGAATTGATATCAACCTTATAATTTAAATAATAGGGGACAAAAATCATGGCAACAAGTTGATAAGAAGATACTCATAGATTTGTATGATAGACTTGAAAGAAGGTGGCAGCAGGCAAATGTGGAAGAGAAAAAGATATGAACTAACACTCTAGTCAAGGTTATGCCTGATCTGTCACAAGATTGGAAGGAAACATTTTTTAAGAAGTATAGGAACATATTTGTTCCTAAGTATAGAATCTTTATGATATTACAAAATAAAATTGAAGTTGTATCATAGCAACATGAATTACTTTGGAAAAGCATTTTTGGGTTATCCGCAAGGTAGCAAATACAAAGAAAGGAACTAAGAGAGTGACCATTGATGATGATCAAAATACTAGAGAAAGTTCAAGTGTGTCAAATCTGCAAGGTAGCATATCATTAGTACATCCAAACACCCTTGACTCTCTAGAGGTTGAGCAATCAAGGCTCATAGAGATAGCTAAGGAGATGGTGACACATATAAAGGACACAAGTGTAGAAATTAAAATTATGTCAGCACCTCACATTGAGGTAAATAAAGAGGTGAGCAAAGATGGATTGAGTGCAACTATTAATGTCTCAAGCACCAATGTACCAACATGACCAAGTGGTGAAACCCCCTCACCAACTCCCAAAGTAGTATCGAGCAACATCACTCCTTCATTGAGTAAAGGTAAATCAATGAAAGAAACTTCATCAAATATTGAAGTTAGTCTAGACGATGTAATTGAAATGCCATGATTAGATTTGGCAAACGTTACATTGGAGCAAAAAATTGTTACAATAAATTTTGGTGAAGAAGAACAAAAAGACAAGATAAGGAGAGCATAAAATGATGTAGGAGCATCCTAGGGTTGTTAGCAATCCTACATATTGGAAGGATTTTGGCTAGGAATTGTGGATTCGATCACCAAAGGAGTGGTGATTGGTCATTATTGGATGTAGTATCGGTTCAGGTGCTCAGTCATTGAAGGCCTCAGTCACTCAAGGAGCTCGGCATCTACTAACTATTGTGCTCAACATGTATTGGTTTCTTGACACCTATGGAACTTGGAAATGCTTGTGGGATCTTGACAGTGCTTGTGGTCTTGCAGATTTTTCTTGATCAATTTGATGCATTTAATGCATGTAGTGTTTGATCATGATGTGGATCAATCTTTGAGTTTGTGTGGACCTATTTGGTTCTTGGTTGTATCTCCTATGTGCATTTTATTTGTATTGTAATCCTCTTAAGGCATTTGGTATTTAATATTTGTTAGAGGCTTACTTGTGGCTCAACATGTATTTAATGTAAGGGTTTATTTAATTTTTATCTTACTAGGCTGACTTTTGGCTTAGTTGGGTATAAGTAGGGGGCCTTATGGAGTTTTATTCATAATGATTCTTCCATCTTGGAGAAGAGGATATGGTAGAGGAGCAAACTTTGAGAAGGGCTAGTAGTTATGGCTTGGAAAACAAGGAGATTTCTTAGTGGGCTTGCAAGAAAAAAGTTTAGGTCTTCCTTTGAGGTTTATACTAGAGTGTAGATTTGGATTAGCTAGGATTTGGAATGGATCTTGAGGGATCTTAAAGAACTATTACTTGCTTCATATTTGGCCATAACTAGGAAGGCCTTACAACCCGACACATTGCATGTAATTAGTTATTTTATAAATAAAGTATTGTGAATTGGTATCAAATCTTTCATTGTTGTTGTGTTTTCCCTATGTGCTTATTTTTTGGGGGCTTGGACATCTCCTTGTACTCCTTCCTCGCACCGCATCAAGTGGTATTAGAGCTCAATTTTTTTTGAGAGTGTAGATTGAGCATTGAAGTTGAGGTAATTTGCACTAGGACTTAGGTGAAGGCTGGAAGAAAAGGTTGATCTTGTGGAGTTGATTAATCTTCTAGAGTTATGGATTTGTTGTAGAGGATTTTCAAAGATCTTGGAAGATGCCACCAAGATTATTGGACCCTAGGGAAATTGATGATCTTAGTGATGTGGAAGAAGGGATCTTAGAGAAGGTTAAAAAAGATTTTGGATTTGAAATGGATGAGGTTAAAGAAAGTTTCAAATCTGAGATGGCATTGATAAAGAGTGATATGGTTGTTGAAATCATAAGTGCAATAGATGGTGTACCTTGACATGCAGGTGTTGAAGATTTCAAAATTGTTCGATCAAGTGGTGAGGACAAAAGTGATCATGTGGAGAAACCTATGGGAAATAGGGCTAGTCAATTCTCTAGGCCTGGATCTCAATTGAAGTTAAAGCATAAGATGGAGGTTACTAATTTGTCAAGTACTTTGAATCCTAAAGACCTGATTGATTGAATTGGTGAATTGGAAGACTACTTTGAGTTAGAGGATATTGGAAATCCACTCAGAGTGAGGTTGACACAAACTAAGCTGAAGGGGCATGCTACTCTTTGGTGGAAAGATTTGCAAAGAGACAGAGAGGAGGAAGGTGAAATGAAGATCACTAGATGGAGGATGATGGTGACTAAAATAAAGGCTAAGTTTGTTCCTACTAATTATGAACTTGAGTTGTTTAAGAAATTGTAAAATTTGAAACATAAAGATATGACTGTGAAATATTATACAAAGGAGTTCTACAAGTTGACTATTCGGTTTGGGCATGGAGAATTGTTTAAGGAGAAGGTTGCTAGGTATATTAATGGTTTTAGATTCAATATTTAGGATTAGGTTCGCATTTTGAATATATCTTTGGTTGAGGATGCTTATCAGTATGCTTTGAGAGCAGAAGAAAAGCTAAAGAGGAAGAGTCAAGGTAATCCAAGAGGGAAGGATAAGTAGGATATCTTGGAAAAGGCTAAATCGAGTGTTGAAGATGAACTAAAACCTATTTATTAGAAGAGAATGACAAGTGGATGTGAGTTTAGAGGTACTTGCTATGAATGTGGTGAAGTAGGACATAGATATTTTTAATGTCCTAGGAGAGTTGCTATTGTGAATGAAGTTTAGAACCATATCAGTGAACCTGAGCAAGGAGATAGTTTTGTAGCTAGCTTAGCAAGTACCAGTAGGCCAAAGGATACTAGAATATTGTAAGAGGAATGATTTGTTCAGGACTTGCTATAAGTTTGGTGGTAAAGTTTGCAAAGTGATTGTGGATAGTGGTAGTACTAAAAACCTTGTTGCCAAGGGGATGATTCAAAAACTTGGTTTGAAGAGAATGAGACATCATTATCCTTATAGGATTGGTTGGTTTCAAGGTGAGCATACTTTAAAAGTGAGGGAGCAATGCCTTATTGATTTCCAAATTGAGCAATATAAGGATCAAGTGTTGTATGATATTATGGACATGAAAATTTGTCATTTGTTTCTTGGTAGACCTTGGTAGTATGATTTCAAGGTTGTGCATGATTGTGTCAAGAATGTGTTTACAATTGTGAAAGGTGGCAAGAAGCATTCCTTGATTCCTTTGTAGAATGAAGAGCTCCATAAGAGGAACCTGAGTATTGGTAGCTAAGTTGAGTTGGTGGATTCTAAGAGGGTTAGAGATTAGTGTGGAAAGAAGACATGTAGAACACCAAGGAAGGATGTGAAGAAGTAGAAGTGGAACAAGGAAAATAGTGTACAAGTTGAGGACTTTGAGGACATGTATGTGAAAAACCAATTTGGGATTTATGTGTTGTTGAATCCTAGAAGATGTTCTTCCAGCTACTAAGAATATCTTTTTGAACCTAGGGTGTTTGATGTAGGAGCATCCTAGGGTTGGTAGTAATCCTTCTTGTTGGAGGGATTTTGGCTAGGAGTTATGGACTTGGTCACCAAAGGAATGGTGATTGGTTGTTATTGGATGTAGTGTTGGTTGAGGTGCTTAATCATTGAAGTACTTGATAGCTCAATGATCTTAGCACCTATTATTGTTCGACACTCACAGTTGGGCTCAACATGTATTGGTTTCTAGACACCTATGGAACTCGGCAATGTTTGTGGGAGCTCAGCAACACTTGTTGTCTTGTTGACCCTTGATAGTGTGGCTTGCAGGATGGAGTTCTTACAGATTTTTCTCGATCAATTTGGTACATTTAATGCATGTAGTGTGTGATCATGACATGGATCAATCTGGGAGTTTATGTGGACCTATTTGGGTCTTGGTTGTCTCTCCTATCTGCATTTGATTTGTGTTGTAAGCCTTTTAAGGAATTTGGTATTTAATATTTGTTGGAGGCTAACTTGTGGCTCAACATGTATTTAATGTAAGGGTTCATTTAATTTGTAGGTTACTAGGCTGACTTGTGGATTAGTTGGGTATAAGTAGGGGGTCTTGTGGAGTCTTTAGTCATAATGATCCATCCATCTTGGAGAAAAGGATGTGGTAGAGGAGAAAACTTTGATAAGGGCTAGCAATTGTGGCTTGGAAAACAAGGAGATTGCTTGTTGGGCTTGTGAGCACGAGTTTAGATCTTCCTTGAGGGTTTCTAGAGTTTGAATCTAGACTAGCTAGGGTTTGGATTGGATCTTGAGGGATCTTGTAGAACTATTATTTTCTTTGTATTTTTTGTAACCAAGAATGCCTTACAACCTAAAATTTTATATGTAATCAGCTATTTTATGAATAAAGTATTGTGAATTGGTATTAGATCTTGTATTGTTGTTGTGTTTCCATTGTATGGTTATTTGTTGGGGGCTTGGACATCTCCTTTGGGGATACTCTTGCCTTGCACTACATCATAAACAAAAGAAGGTGCTATATGATATTAAAAACATTTTTGTTAAAGTTTTTCATATTCAAATTTTTGAAGGCAAAGCCCCAATAATTACTCAACTTGTAAATATTGTTGATCAAGTAAATGATGATCAAATAGAATCCAATGAGAAGCTCATGGATTGGCTAGCAAGAAGATTTGAGAATAAGGTTGTGGATAAATTTTCTACAATGATTACTGAATAGAAAGCTTAGTTACAAGAGCATGTACAGAATATGACATAACTTATACAGAGAGTACATCATTTCTACAACATTATGTCATATTTTCCAATATTTACAAATTACATTTGGGAAAAAATTCAATAGATTCAAGATGAGATGTTGAGATCCAATAATATTATTTTGCAGTCAGTAGAATCTAATATTGAACACTACAATAAGTTATTGAGTTCTCAAGGTAAATTGGTCGAGCTTTAGGTAGCTGGAAACAACATGAGATTCAAATTGATATCTATTAAATCTATGTTAATACCTCATTTAGAGGTCATGCAAAGGGAAATGCAATCAACATAAGATCTTATCAAAGAATATCACAATCTTTTAGTGGCTGATAGCGTAATTGATTTAATGGCATGGTTACAGGTGCAAAATGACATCTTGGAGGCAACAAGAACCAATTGAGATCATGCACTTTCCATGATCACAAAGTTCATCAAATATTCATTGATAAATATGGTTTTCTTCCACCCATTCAACCCAACATCCATGACATAAGTGTCAAAAATAAGGGGGAATGATTGCCATGTAGCAGTTAAGGAAGAATTGATAAATGAATGGGCACCAAAATGTAGAATTCAAAGTGCAGAGTTCAAAAGAAAAATAGGATATGACACTATGATATAAAACTATTTAGAGTGTTTGGATAATTATTCATTTATCCATTGTTTATTCAATATTCATTCAACATGAGTCATAGTTTTGAAGCTCTTACATTGAGATAGGACTTAGGGGGAGTAGTCATAATAGATTGTGTTGTAATGATGTAATCATGACAATGTGTTTTTTCCACTAATGTCAAAGGGGGATATTGTTGGTATCTCTAGCTATTATTTTCTATTAGTGTCAAACAATTAGTCATTTACTAGGTCGAGTTAGATGGTCATCACTACAACCGAGCTACTCTATATAGGATGAGTCATGTATATAAACTTATATGTGCCAAGCTCTATAGGAGCTAAGAAAGTATGTGGTCATTGAGTATTTTCTATGCAAGATGAGTGTAACATCTACTAAGAATTTCAAGCATGTAAGTGTCAAGGTACATAGTAAGTGTTGAGCACATTACATACCGAGCATCAACATCATGCCGAGTATTAGAGACAGTAAGTGTCAAGAAATGTGGAGTTTACATCCAAGTTAGAAATGATACAAACTTTGAGGTAAACCATTTTCAAGCTAACATGGAAGGAATTTTTAATATTTGTATAGGTTGTTATAGAGATTTTTATGCATTTTATGATGTGGATCACAAATCCCTATGTTTTGCGATCAACAACTTAGATGAAGAGGAAAAATATGGAAGTATCTAGAAAAATCTTTATGATACTCTTTAAATAGAGGATATTTTAACCCTAATCATGATGATGAAGATGGAGAGAGATGTGAATAGTGTGATAGATGAAGAGTAATAAGCGAATAGTGAAGTGAAGAATCAAGTTCATATTAGAAGTCAAGCAGAAGTATTATGTTATCTCTAGAAGAACAAGTGACCTAATCAGTGTAGTAAAAGGGGATGAAAAGATTTATTAGACTAGAAGAGAGGATTAGTTTGCAAAGAGAAGAGTCCAAGTCAGGTTACAGAGAAAACTGAGCTATAGGTAATGAATCAATTCTAATCAACTTCAATAAGGGTAAATCTCTTAATAGAGTGGTCTTAAGAGATCTTTCTAAATCTCTTAATAGAGTCCTTACTTTATTATAAGTGTTAAATCCTCTAACAAGGTGAGACCTAATAGTCTCAAAAGCTTTTAACATGGAAAACCCCTCATAGGGTAGATCATATATAATGGTCAAATATTGTAACCATAACATGTTAACTTTATTGCTACAGTAGTGAAGATTTGTGGGTTTCATCCCCACCCCAGCTGTACCTTCACCTTGGAGGGTTTATGGGTAACTAAATATTGTGTTATATGTTTATGTTCATGCATGTGATAGATTAGATCTATATGTTACAAGAAGTTCACTTTTACAAGTTTTACATACATAAGAAAATTGGTGAATGTGTGAATGGATTGTTGAAAAGTGAAAGTGTTTAAGATTTTGATTCATCCCCCCCCCCCACAATATCTTATTATCCTATTTATACTTCCATCAATCAACAGTCAATGGAGAGAAAGATTGAGTATTATCAATGGGGGGGAAGTGTGAACAATTGATTTTCATGCATGTAAGAATGAGAAATCATGGATGGAGAGTTGTTCCTATGAGTTGGAGTATAAACAACTAATGTCAATCCTAAGAATGAGGAAGCCCAGATGGAGAAGTGTTCCCATAAGTTTTAGATTTGATTGATGAAGAAGATTTGAAAAGAAAAGAGAGCAATGAAAACAATAGCATTAGGTTTGGTATTCTGGGAACCTACATATTTTTCATCCATGTTGACATCAATGCCAATAGGGGAGATTGTTAGCATGAATGCTAATGGCATTCCTTTGGGGGAGTATCCTAAGAATTGGAGGGTTTGTTAACAGGATCAACATATTGCATTCATGACTATATTTGTGATGAAGTATGTGAAAGAGTGTGAATTATGTTGTATGTGAGCAAGTGATATGTAAAGTTGGTAAATCCATGTAAGAGTTCTAAGGGATTATTGGATGTGAGGTTGGTGATCTGGTACTGAGATTAGAAGAGGTTTGGTCCACTCAAGAGGATAGAGAAATATTTCAAGTTATTTCATTTCCATTATTTTGCAAGGAATAATACAGAGACTAGTTGGACAGTGAGTTTGGTGGTCTTGCCTCTGAAGCTATTTGGACAGTGGGTCATTCTACCTTCTACAACTCCTAACATGGTTGGCACAACTCCTAACATATTTGGAATCTCCTAAAAGGGATTAAAAGTCTCCTAATAGGGGTTGATATGTACTACATGTATTTCATTGACTCCTAATAGATTCCTTCCTCTTACAAGGAACCCTTATATTAGTACATCATTTTTTGGGTACCATCCACACTAGGGTTTTCCCTTTGTTCAAGGGTTTCCTTAGTTAACATATATGGTGTTATTGTATATGTGTATCTTCTTATGTTTTTTGGTTATATTGTTCACATGGTTAAGGATTAATAAGGTTGATAAATGTTTTAATAGTCGGATAACTAATTCACCCCTCCTTTGCCCTCTTAGTTATCTTGGTGGACTTTACTTTCTAACAAAAGAAACCATCTTAGAAGCCATAAACATCAAGAGAATTATTAACAAGTATATGGTAATATATGGTTAATTAATTATCTTGAAAAAATCAGAAGTCTTCTTCTTCAACACCTCCCCTTCTTTGGAAGTTAGCATTCATAATATCCTAAATATCAAAGTTGGCACCTTTCCTCATAAATACCTTGGATTCCAGCTAGAATTAGGAAGGAAATAATTAACTAGCTGAGTTAATTTAACTAATAAGATCAAACCAAGAATCTAGTCATGGAAAGCTAAATGGCTCTCTCTGGTCAAAATATTAACTCTACTAAAATAAACATTAACAAGCATGCCTATTTATCATTTATCAATTACCAATCTTCCTATTCAGAATATAGAGATTTCTTACTTTTTTTTAGGGAGTTCCCATGGAAAGGATTAGATAATAAAAATAATATTTCATTATTGGCTTGGGATAAGTTCTAAATGCCCAAGGATAATGGAGGCTTTGGGATAAGAAACATCAAAGATCAAGCTTTAGCCCTTGGGACTAAATTGGTATGGAGAATGTTTAGAAAATCCTCATTTGAAATGGGCCAGAATCCTTTACAATAAGTATCTTCATCCATTTGATCCCCTAATGCTCTTTAGATTAAAAAATTCTTCAATGGGTTTGGGAACTTGGAATTTCATGCTTAAGTGTAGATTTATCATCTCAGACAAAATCACTTGGATAATAGGTAATGGTGAGAAAGTAATTTTTTGGACCGATTCTTGGGAAGGATTACCTATTATTTTAAGATTGGCCAACAACTTTATTTTTTATTAAGATATCCTGCAAAAATCTTGGGGACTTTTCCTAAGAAACTATGTGGTCTTAGACAACTCTACCCCAAAAGGATGGTATTGGAAACCCCTCCACAACATTGAGGCTCCTCAAATAGAGAAAAACCTTATGTTGGCCATTCCTACAAATAGAACCCTATCCCTATCAAAGAGAGAAGATAAGCTAGTTTGGGATGGGTCCAAAATTGGGGAATATATAGTTTTGTAAGGGTAACATTTCTTGATGAGATATAGAAATCTCCCTAAGATGGAGCTTCCCCAGATATTGTGTTGGGATACATTTTGCCTTATTAAGGTATGAGGCTTCTCCTAGATTTCTCTACAAGATAAAATCTCAACTACTAATAAATTCAAAAGAAAGGTCTATGAAGGGCCCCTACACTTTCCACTCTATGAAAAGGAAGAAGAAACATGGGATCATTTATTAGTAAACTATGATTATGCTTGCCAATGTAGGAACTGGTTCTTCAAAAAGATTTCTTGGAAATTAGCTCTCCCTAATACCATTCAATCTATTTTCTTATCTTGTCCTATCCTACATAAAGATAGCATTTTCAAGGGTTTATGGATAATTCCCCCTTTCGTAATTCTGTGGGAATTATAGAAGTGGAGGAGCAAAATAACTTTTAGAGACATGAAGATGAGCTATCAGCAATTTATGACTAAAATGGAAACCTTGATCCTTGAAGTCATTAATAGTAAGTTATTTATTAATGGTGGATCCCACAAAGCCATGTCCTAGTGGGATGACTCTATGAGACATAGGTGGGTGGGTCTAAAACTTCCCCCTTCATAGGGAAAGGGAAGGAATGAAGTGAAAGGGATAAATGTGTATGGTCCCATCCCAAACTAGGCTGGATAAAAATCAACTTTGATGGAGCATCTTGGAGGAACCCAAGTGTTATTGGCATGGGTTTTTGTATTAGAGATCATAAAGGGGATATTCTTATCAAAAGTTGTAAATTCATCAGATTTACATCCAATAATGAGTCATAACTTAAAGCTTTGGTGAGAGGCCTTTGGCTTTGTTCAATATTCAAATTCCAAAACATTAAAATTAAGGGTGATTTAGCCATAATAATCAATGCCCTTCATAAGGGTTCCATGCCTAACTTGAAATTGGAAGTTGTGTTAGCTAAATAATTAGAGCACCTTTCATCCTTTAAACATGTCACTATGAATAATATTTATAGAGATGGAAATAATCTAGTTAATCAAATGGCAAATGAAGGAGTAGATGGCTCAAATTTGACTAGCATTTCTCAAAGTCTCTAGTCCTATGACCTTCTTAGAAAGTATGACTTCATGGGTAATTTTCATATTCTAACCTTATGATTAGTTTATATCTTTCTATAATAATTAGTAAGCTTATTATTAATTGATCTTTATTTTAATATTTGTTATTAAATATCCTTTAGCGTCGAGTGTGGTTTTATCGGACACACATGATTATTCCTTTTTTTAATGGAGTCTTTTCAAACCAATTTTAATTTTGGATGTACGCTTTTAGTGAAGAGTAATTTATTGCTTACACTAGGTGGCCAACACCTTTCGTGCATATATCAATTAACTCTTTGTGTGGATCTTTAATGCACTTATTCTTTCGAGGCAAGTGGTAAGATGAGATGCATTTCTCCATAGCTATTTATTTAGGAATGTTGGTCACTTTGTTGCCATTCAACATTCATGGACACCCCAATAAATCTTACCTCTCCCACAAGAATCATGGCTTTTTACAAGCCCATCAAGTTTGAGAGGATTATACAGTTTGTTCCAATTAGGAAAAGTTTATTTGGAGAGTTGTACTATAATGCTTAGGCACCTAGGGTATCAATTTTTTGAATAGGTTCTACTCTAACATGGACATAGTGGTCATGTTCATTGTTGTAGTTTTCCATTTTCATGTGGACAATGATCTTATAGGTAGTCTCTGCAATGAACTATTTGAGGACCACTTGCTGGGAAATTTGGATACTGTCCTAATGAACATTAGAAGTGGCCTCACCATTCCTCTTGCAACTAACCATAATATGATTTATATTAGAGTGGAACTTGTTCCTACTACTTAATAATATTTACTAAGGAAGAAAGATAGGGAAGTCTATCAGAGAAATATTAGGTTTCTTCTCTACTATTTTGTTATCTTAGCCCCAATTTATTTGAACTAGATAGAGCACTACCTTGAGGAAGAAGGGATTCTTTAGGACCAAACCGTAAGTGTCACTATTGAAGGCCTTAGAGAATATTTTAGGGAATGAGAGCTTTTAACATTAATCTTTTTAGTTTTATTAATACTTTATAGCAAGAACCTTTCGACATGTCTTGATTTTGTTACTATCAAACTCTCGATTTTTATTTTTTGTGGACTGGTTAGTAATGTTAATTTTGAATGATGCCCTCATTCATTAATAATTAATTTACATGTTTATGAATGTTTTATTTCTTGTTTAGAAGATTGTATATTCTTGAAAGACTATCTGAGGTGAACAACCTGGCATAATTCTTCAAATTTTGACAATATTTATTGATACACATTTATATTATTGTCTATAGGCTTGTTTATTAACTTCATCTTTATATTTTATGATAATAAGGTTAGATCTTCCATCAATTATTACTAAGTACTTTTAAAATGTGTAGTCTACAAGAAAAAATGTGGCTTTTTCATAGTTCTAGACTACAAATTTTGTTTGGCCAACATCAGACAACTTAAGGCCTTTATGGTTTGCATGGTGGTAGTTCAAATTTTTTCTTCATTTGGGTTGGAGGATCTTAATATAAATTTTGTCTTTCTACATTAGTATGGGTTAGACTGGATGGGTTGATCATTTGTATGGTAGGGTGAAAGCACAAACCTATGTCACCCTTTTGTAAAGGAAGAAGCTAACAAAAGTATAATTGTTCACCTTCAATGACATAAAATTGGTATTATTATTTTGAATTTGAAAATGAAGTAAACTAATGAAATGTGTAGAAATGGATGAAGTTTAGGATTATAATTTTTAATAAGTATTTGGAATAAGAATTGATATATTTTCTTAATTTTTAAAGACAATTTTTTAGCTGCTAAAAAATGCTAAAAATTGGGTGTCTAGTTACCACCACAAAACTATAGGGAAATAAATTTATTTCCTTTTGATCTCAGACTATGTTATAGATAACATATATAGCTAGAACAATCAAAAAAATAACTAGCCTTAGACCTATATTTTCTCATTTATAATTATTCAAATTTCAACTCACTCGAAATCAATAGTTTTCATCTCCCACCACATTTTTTAAAACAAATCTATTCTAACCAAGAGAAAATTTATATATTCTATAAGAGGACTCTCTCCTCTAGAACGTCATACAATTTTTATATTTTTTTATATGATTTAATTTATTTTTTCTCAAAACTAACATCTTTTCAAGTGTTAAAATACGTACTTGTAGAATTTTTTAATTACAATATTCTATATCTAATTAAAACACTATAAACTTTATATGAGAATATTCTTGACTCTAAGCTCTATAAATAGTGTTTATATGTTATTAAAAAAATATCATAAAAAATAGTAAGAGTTATTGAAACGCCACTTTTCTAAAATAATTTTATTTCTTTAGTAATTGGATGCAAACTAGTACAAAACATGCATTTAATAGCCATTTCCAATTGGAAAAGTGTGAGGTCATATATAACTTAGCTAGAATAAATTTATCTAGATCATATGTTTTAACAAAATTGATTTTTAGATAGAAATACTCAAATTCAGTCATTCTGATAAGTTAGCCTGAAAGGTGACACAACTTTGTACCTTTACTAGGTAGAAATTTATAGTTGAGTTGAATTTGCAACTTAGTGGAACTGGAAGTTGTTTCTCTTTTGTCAGGGCTTCATATAATCTGCCTTGTGTCATAGTTCCACAATAAATAATTTTGGGTTGTTTCCATTTTTGTGTTAGAAAGAACAATGTATGCTAATGGAGTTTGATTTTTTTAATACTAAACCTATTAATATTTCATTTAATATTGATGATTGAATTGGCTCTCTTCTTTCTTTCAAATTTGACATCCTCGAGACATGGGAATGCATTCTAAAAGTACTTCAACCTCCCATAGGTTGTATTGGCCTTAAACATACAAGGAGGTAGCAAAGGAGTTCAACCTAGGTCTTAAATAATATTTTGGAGTTCCAGCTCTAGAAATTTCATTCCTCTTATGTTTGGTCTTTTACATTGGCCCTTTGAGGATTAAGAGAAAAGTATCCTAGGGAATAATAAGCCTAGGGGTATATTCAGTTTAGAGTACTTTACTTTCCAAATTACTTGTACTAACACCTTATTTGAATAAGTTATTTTGGGTAGTATTGGGTTTTGTTCTTCTTCTTTTTCCGTTGGTAGGTTGAAAGTTTACAAGCAAGCCACTCTTGAGGATGGATTTTTGATAAATTCTCTTCTAAATTCAACAGTCCATTCCCTATAGTCTCATTGTAATCAATGAATTTTTGTAAAATATATTATTATGTAATAGTGGGTATGGCCCCTAAAAATTATTTGTAAAAGAGGCTATACCTTCTTCAAAGACCCATTTTAGGCAACTGTACATATGCAAGATTGCGGTCCTGGGAAACATTGAGTTTTTTATTAACCTCGTTCTTTTCCTCTTGGTGCTTGCACTTGAATGAGGTTTTGTAAAAAAAATTGATGTGGATCCTAATTGGACTCAGAGGTTAATTTTTCCTACTTTATTTGATGTGATTTTCCCCATATTATTTTTATAGGGGTTTAGGGGTAGATTCTACAAGATGGGGTCAAGGGGCATCACCCCTTACAGGATCCTAGGGTAGAACCCCAAACACACTTGCTATTGTGATATAGGGTGGGGTCAAGGGGAAACACCCTCATTGATTTTTTGAGGGGGAAGCACCACCAAAAGATCAACTAACTTTATTATTGTGAAAGGTGTTGGCTGCTATATTTTTCTATTGAAAAACTTATTCTATCCCTAATTTTATAAGCAACAAAAAGCTTGTATAAGGTATCTTAGAGTTAGGGATTTCATAATGTATGATGAGATTGTAGCTTCTTGTGACAGTATTGAGCTATAAGGGATTACAAAGTGTAATTAGGTTGTAATCATTAGATAATAAGAATATTGGACTTGCCGTTGGTAGACATAGCCAATAGATTGGACGAATTGTGTTAAATCTTTGTGTCTTGTGTTCTCTTCTAGATGTGGTTTGTTATTTTCTAATATTGGTTATATTTGCATGTAATTTTTATTTCTATCTCATTAATCCTAACAAGTGGTATCAAAACCTAGTTCATGTTTTTGTTATTCTCTATAGGAACATTTCATGCTTGCGTGGGAGTCTCATGGTTGACTAGGAGAAATGGAAGACGAGGGTAAGCTAAACGTTGAGAAGTTTAGTGTGTAGAATTTTAAGTGATGGAAAATGCAAATGGAGGACTATCTTTATCAAAAGGACTTAAGATGGCCACTACACAGAAAACCCAAGAAACTGACAGCTATGATATGATATTTTGGATAGAAAGGAGCTTGGAAGTATTTGATTATGTCTAGAAAAATTAGTGCCATATAATATTATGAAAGAAAAGATGACTGAAGAGCTTATGCAAAACCTAGAAAAGTTGTATGAAAATCCCTTCGCTTCAAACAAGGTATTTCTCATGAAGCATTTATTTAATATGAAGATGATAGAAGGTGGATTTTTTGTTGATAATTTAATGAGTTTAATATGCTCATCAATCAATCATCTTCTATAAATGTTAGTTTTGATTTAGAAATTAGGACTCTCTTGATTATGTGTTCTTTCCCTGAAAGTTGAAATTGTAAGAATTTTCTGTAGGGAAAAATCACCCAAGACCAAGAAGCTCAACAATTAGCACAAAATAGACCAATAGAGTATGATCAGAATAACAATATGAAATTCAATTGATGTACAAGTACACTAGGAGTGCCTATATATAAAGACCTCTAGAATGACTCTAGAATGACTAGGAGTTAGCAATATGATAAGCCTCACAACTAAGCACATATCCACCAAGAGTTGATTATCCTCTATTAAGCACAAGAGTTAGTGCAATGATGAGAGGATAAGCCTACAAAGGTGTGTCACATAAAATTATGTTGTAGACACCATGTGATTAATTAAGAGTGCAAATAATTGTGTTGTCAACATGACAACTCAGTTAATTATGCAAATTTTAGTGTTGTAGACACTATGTGCTAAAATAGAGTTGCTAACTCTTGTGTTGTCAACATGAAAACTCATTTGAGTACGCAAACTCCTAGGTGTCTAACCTAATAAATAATAAAATAATGTAGTTATCCTAAGTAAACTTAAGTAAAGTGTAAATAATAATTGTTTACACTAACAAAAATGACTTGGTAATAGTTTTTATTAATTATATTTTTAGATCTAAGTCCCTAAAATTTGATGATGTGATTGGTGTTATTCTAAGTGAAGAAACTTGTAGGAAAAGCTTAGGTGGGTCTACATCAAGAAGTGTTTTGAATGTACAAAGCAGAGACAGAAAGAATGCGAGAGGAAAATATTATGGAAAATCATAAGAATTTGAGAGGAATATTAAAGGAAAAGAGGTCTAAATCCAAAAGACCAAGAAAATATTGGTACTGTCAGAAACCATAGCATAAGATGAAATATTGTAGGACTTGAAAGAACAATGAAAGAGACAAACAAGAAAGGAACAAGGAGGAAAATGTGGTAAGTAAAAAATATGAAGAGGATTCTTTCTTTCTTTCTTTAGAAAATGTTGATGATTCATGGGTTTTAGATTCAAGGACTTCATTTCATGCTACTTCTCATAGAGGTTATTTTCTTGATTATTTTTAAGAAGATTTTGAGCTAATTTATTTGAGAGATAATGAACCCTACTAGATTGTTGGAAAAGGGAAAACTAAAATTAGGTTGAAAAATGAGAATTATTGGCTGCTACAAGAGGTAAGACATTTTCCAAGACTAAGTAGGAATTTAATATCAATAGCGAAACTAGGTGATGAGGGTTGCATGCTTGATTTTAATAATAAAAACTGGAAGATTTCAAAAGGTTCCTTAGTAATAGTAAAAGGTGTGAAATTAGGCACCTTATATCTTTGTACAAGTCATATTATTCCTTCTACTATAATTATTTAAGAGAAAAATAAATGTTCAGAAATAGTTGCTACAGTTGAGCAGGGAGAACAAATAGGTGTTGTAGATTATAAAACAATACTATGGCACAAAATACTTGGGCACATCAATGGGAATGGTATGAAATTACTTCATTCAAATAACATTTTTCTAGGTCTGGAATGTGTCAGTATGGATTTATGTGAAAGTTGTGTTTATGGAAAGAAAAATAGAGTGAGTTTTGTGAAGAGTGGGAAGGAAAAGAAAAATGAAAAATTTGAGCTTGTGCATACAGATGTATGGGGACCAGCTCAAGTATCTTCCCTTGATGGCTCTCATTATTATGTTACATTTATTTATGATGCAACTAGAAAAGCATGGGTTTATTTCCTTAGAAAGAAATATGATGTATTTCAAACTTTTAAGAAATGGAAATGCTTTGTTGAAAATGAGACTAGTCAAAGGCTAAAATGTCTCAAATTTGATTCAATGGTGGTGAGTATTGTAAGAAAACTATTCCAAACACTCCACAAGAAAATGGAGTGACTGAACACATGAACATGACAATAATGGAGTGTGCAAGAAGTATGAGGCTACAAGTTGGGCTACCATTAAAATGTGGGAAAATACTATTAGTAATGTTGTATATTTAATACATAGAGGTCCCTCTACTCCTTTTCACTATGGTATTCTAGAGGAAGCACAATCTAGTAAGAACACAACTTATTCTTTTCTCTGAATCTTCAATTTTGAAGTATTTGCACATATAGATTATGAAAATAGAACCAAGATGGAAGCTAAGTCAAAAAAAAGTGTATTTATTGGATATGTCATTTGTGAATTTGGTTATAGGATTTGGAATTTTAAAAATCATAAAATTGTAAGAAGCATGGATGTCATAATCAATGAGAAAGTATTGTACAAAGATCTATTGAAGCAATATGAGAAGAAAAAAAATGATTATGTAGTACTCAATAATACTCAAAATGATGATGTTCCAACACTCCCTCATGTTGAGCAACAACTATGACCACAAATACCACACATTTTAGTGAATGGTAAACTGTCAACAAGGTTAAGTAGACCTCTAGAAATATTTTCTCCCTCACAAATACCACACACCTCATTGAATGTTAAATGGTCAACAAGGTTAAGTAGACCTCTAGAAAGTGTTTTATAAAGATCTATTGCAACAACATGAGAAGAAAGAAAATGATTATGTAGTGCTCGATGATACTTAAAAGGATGGTGTTCCAACACTCCCTCATGTTGCGCAACAACCACGACCACAAATACCACATATTTCTGTGAATGTTAAATATTCAACAAGGTTAAGTAGAACCCCAGAAAGATTTTCTCTACAAGTATGAGGTTGCAGGCTGGGCTACCATTAAACATCTGGGAAAAGATTGTTAGTGTTGTTGTATATTTAATACATAGAGGTCCCTCTACTCCTTTTCACTATGGTATTCTAGAGGAAGCATAGTCTAGTAAGAACACAAGTTATTCTTTTCTCAGAATCTTCAATTTTGAAGTATTTGCACATATAGATTATCAAAATAGAACCAAGATGGAAGATAAGTCAAAGAAATGTGTATTTATTGGATATGCCATTGATGAATTTCATTATAGGATTTGGAATTTTAAAAATCATAAAATTGTAAGGAGGATGGATGTCATATTCAATGAGTAAGTGTTGTACAAAGATATATTGCAACAACATGGGAAGAAAGAAAGTGATTATGTAGTGCTCGATGATACTCAAAAGGATTATGTTCCAACACTCCCTCATGTTGCATAACAACCACAACCACAAATACCACACATCTCAGTGAATGTTAAATGGTCAACAAGGTTAAGTAGACCTCTTGAAAGATTTTATCCCTCGTTGTATTTGATTTTATTAATAGATACTAGTGAACATAAATTTTATGATGAAGTTGTGCAAGTGGCTACAAAGATCTAGTGAGAGTCTGTAATGACAGAAGGAATAGACTCCTTGCTGAAAAATTAGACTTAAGATTTATGTAAGTTGTCTACAAGTAAAAGGGTTTTGCATAATAAATAGACTTTTAGACTTAAAGAAGAGGATGAAGGAAAGAAAATATTTAAAGCCAGGTTAGTTGTAAAAGGATTTTCAAAAAAAAAGATATTGATTTTGATGAGATATTTTCTCTAGTTGTTAAAATGACTTCTATTTACACTATTTTAAGTATTGTGGCTACTGAAGATTTGCATTTGGAATAGTTTGATGTTAAAATAGCTTTTCTTCATGGTGATTTGGAAGAAGAAATATATAAGGAACAACCACAAGGATTTTAGGTCAAAGGTAAGGAGAAATTAGTGTGGAGATTGAAGAAAAGTTTTTATGTCTCAAGGCAAGCATCTCGATAATGGTATCTTAAATTTGATACTTTATGCATGAGCATGGATACATTGTCTGTCATTCAAAACATTTTTTTTATTTTAAGAGTTTGGATGATGATAGCTACATTATTTTATGTTTATATGTTGATGATATGCTTGTAGATGAGTCTAACAGGGATCACATCAAGGGGTTGAAATAATAGTGAACTCATTTTCTATGAAGGATTTGGGGGAAGCAAAGTCTTTGGTATGAAAATTTATAGAGATAGGAAGAACGTAATATTGACATCATCTCAAGATTATTATATTGAGAAGGTGTTGCAATTTTTCTTTATTGAGAATGCCAAAATTGTTAGCACACCTTTTCCTGTTCATTTGAAATTGACTAAGGAGATATATCCAAAGACACAAGAAGAGGAGGCTAAAATGTCCAAGGTAACTTATTCAAAGGCTATAGGAAGTTTAATGTATGGTATGGTATGCACTAGGCTAGATATCACACATGCAATGAGAGTCATTAGCAGGTATGAGTCATCTTGGGATTGAGCATTGGCATGTAGTCAAATGGATTCTCAAATATTTAAGAGGAACATATAGTAAATGTTTATACATTTTGAGGGATCTCGTATAGATTTGCACAGATATGTTGACTCAGATTTGGTAGGGGATCTAGATACCAGGCGAAGTACTACATGATACGTCTTTACTATTGGTGGGAAACTAATGAGTTGGATTTCTTAATTGCAGAAGGTAAACAAATTATCCACTATGAAGGAAGAGTATGTTTCTTCTATAGAGGCAACCAAGGAGATGATATGACTTCAATTCTTCATAGAAGAGTTGGGCACACTTAGATGGACAATTATTTGTATACAAATAGCCATAGTATCATTCATATTGCAAAGAATTCTTCTCTACATTTGAAGAAAAAACACATACAGTTGTAGTACCATTTCATTCGGTCTATTTCGGATGATGGGAAATTAAAGCTAGAAAAGATACATACAAATGATAATCTAGTAGATATTTTTACAAAGGGAGTGATGAGGGAGAAGCTAAACTCCTCTTCAACTTCAGTTGGTCTTCTAGACTGAATAAAATAAAAGAATAATTGAGTCCAAGGTGTTTTTATATTCTAGTGGGAGCTACAGGTTTAACGGTGCTATGATCAGTCTCCAAGTGGGATATTTTTGTGATGCGGAGTCTAATTAGACTTAGAGGTTAGTATTTCCCACTTTATTTGGCATAGTTTCCCCCAAAATTATTTCTATAGGGGTTTGGGGGTAGCACCCTCAAGATAGGATCAAGCAGTAGCACCCCTTATAGGGTTCTACGATAGAGCCTTAGGTATGCTCCATGTCGCAATATAGGGTGGGGTTTAGGGGCAATGCCCCATGCAGGGGTTTTTTTGGGTGCAACACCCCCAAAAGCTCAATTGAATTTATTATTGTAAAAGGTGTCAGGTGCTATTTTTTTCTATTGGACGACTTACTCTTGCCCTAATTTTGTAAGCGGAAAAAAGCCTGTATAAAATGGCTTGGAGTTAGGGATTTCATAATGTATGATGAGATTATAGCTTCTTGTGGTGGTATTGAGCTATAAGAGATACAGATTGTAATTTGGTTGTAATCACTTGATATAAGAATATTAGACTCGTTGTTGGTGAATGTTGCCTAGAGATTGGGTGAACGGTGTTAAATATTTGTGTCTTGTGTTCTCTTCTACATGGTTTATTATTTACTGATATTGATTATATTTGCACATAATTGTTAGATCTGTCTCTTTAAACCTAACAAATACATTAAAATAAATATTGGTACGAACCAAAGATTTTACTATCTTTAAAAATCTTTATAGATATAATTGAAGTTCATTTGATATTAAAGCCCATGTTTAATATAGTGTAAAAGATCAATGAATATGAATTATTGAACAAAAATATACCCTTTTTATAATAAATCTTATGATTTATTTTTTTATTAAAAATACCTATCAAATTAAATTTAGCAATCAATATTTTATAGTTTAATTAATTTATATCACATGTTACAATAAAGAGATTTAAAAAATCTATTATTAGTACACTCATTTAAGATGATTAAGAAATATGTTGATGCACTTTAATGCTAATTTTTTTTGCCATTTAATATTTTAATCTATTATATATTACAAATACATTAGAATAAATATTTCTATAAGTCAAAGTATTTACTATTTTTAAAGAGCATGTTTAATAGAGTGTAAAAGACCAATGAATATGAAGTATTACACAAAAGTATGCCCTTTTCATAGAATTTGTGATACACATACATATATACACACATCAATTTTAAAAAATAAATAGATTTTTCCAAATATAAGCACCAAAGGCTAAGTGTTAAAGTAACAAGGGTCACCTACATTTAAAAGGAAACACTCTTTTACAATACCAACACAAAGTAGGCCATTAACTAATAAGAGATGCAATGCGTCAAAGTTCATGTCAATAGAGTGGGAAAGGGGGAAAGATGAGGACAAAAGTATACATGAAGATATAGTGAGAGTGAGAGATGGAAGTAGATATAAATATAGAGTGAGAGAGGAAGAAGGAGATAAATAATTGAATGTAGAGATTAATGGACATAAAGAGAGGTTGGGGGGGAGATACATGGGGAGATAAAAAGATAAATAAACAAAACATAAAATAGGAGGGGGAGTGAGAGAGAAGAATAGGTAAATTATTGGTGGTAAGCATACACACTTTTAGCTATTCAATATCCTCAAGAATTCTAGCCCCCTTACCAAATATATTTTCATTTATTCAAATTTTTGTAGATTGTAAATACTTTATTTTTGACAAAACATATTACAATCATTATTATTAGATTTTAATATTTAAGGCTTCTCATAAGAAGTTCACAATTTGTAATTGTTATGTAAGTTCTTGCTTATCATTATTATTAAGAATACGAATTTGTAAAAGTTCAAATTTAATAGATATAAGATATGTATAATAATTAAAATATAAAAAAGAAAAATTAATTAATCTTTACTTAATTACCAAAAAAATTCAAGATTAACAACTACTTGCATTTAATGAGAATGTTTATTCGTTTAATATACCAATTTTTTGAACATAATTAAAAATATAATTCTAGTATAGATATCTTAAATAAATCTATCTAAAGAAATGTCGATAGATATCCACTATAAAATAATTATAATTTAATTTACTACATTTAAAATTATTTATATTTTCTTTATTTCCATTTATTTAGTTTTTTACTAATACAAGTTTTTTATTTTGATATATTAAAAAATGTATGATTTATATCTCAAATATTATAATTTAAACAAATATTTTATGTGGTATTTATTAAATTATTTTTAAAAGTATATTCTATTTATAATACAATTTAAACTTTTGACATATAGATGGTTGTCAAATTTAACTTACAAGAATGAAAGTTACCATTAACATGCTGACACCATCCCACTCCACCCATTCTGCTATTGTAGAATGCATATCGGCATTAATAATAATTATATAAATTTTAATTTAATCAATTATCCAATAGGAATATGAAACCCACCAAATTTTGAAATCAAAACATTTCCTCGTCTTTCTATTTTAAACAAGTTTGAATTAAGCAATTAATGCATTACATTAAAAAAATCATCTAATCAAAGTTCAAGATTAGCATCTTGCATTTAATGAGAATGTTTATTGGTTTAATATACCAACTTTTTGAACATGATTAAAAATAGAAAATAATAATTATATAATTTTTAATTTAATTAATTATCCAATAGTAATATGAAACCCACCAAATTTCAAAATCAAAACATTTCCTCACCTTTCTATTTTAAACAACTTAGAATTAAGCAATTAATGCATTACTTTTTAAAATATTAGGACTGTTTAAAAGTAGAAAGAGCTCAGCTGTATTAATTTTTAATTCTTAAATTGAAGAAACTAACTCTGTAATATGTGTTCTCTCAAATCTGTGGTCAACATAATTAAAAATATTTATTGTGCTATGTATGTTTTAATAATAATATGCTCTTTTTAAAATTTATGATGGAAGTAATTAATTTTGTTGTACAAATTAAGTTTCAAAAAATTAAAAAATAATAATTTTTTTTCTTACCATTTTTAGCATAAGCCAATAGAAGGACAAATAAATAGTAATTTTAATAATCATAAAATAGAAAATGAAATCAAATTATAAAAACTATCTAAAAATTAATTCTGTATTGAATTGATGAAAAATTGAATTAATGATCTCTATAAATCAACTTCTAGCAAGATGCATGCAATAAGTGGCTATCCTTTCTACAAATTGCACCATTGACTAAATTTCAAAAAAAACAAAACACAATGAATTTGTTTTGAAATTTTCAACATTTGATCTGTATATTCTGAAGATTAGCCAGTACCGTATAAAGTTTTAAAAAGTAGGTCAACTCTTACAAATCAACCAATAGACTTGTCAATGGCCTTACAGTCTCAAATACACTAGAACTAAAATAGTCCCGACTCCCACCTATACAAATATCAAGTCAGCAGACTCCTTAAAAGAGCTAAAGAAAAATACACAAATCTTCAAAAGAATCAGAACAATCTATCAATTTTCTTAATAGAGACATACTTGTCTTGAACATGCAAGGATAATAGTTGATATGGTAGTTTATTTTTCCTTCAAGAAAGAAATCCCTTGCCCACAACAGTTCCCTATCTCCTCACTAAGGCTGGGGTCCCATGGAAGCCAACTTCCTTAAAAATAGAGCTGCATCCGCTAAGATTTTTTAGGAAATTTGAAAGCTGAGCGGTCTTATGGATTTTGTAATTTGAGTTTCAGCTCTCAAATTTAGGAAAAACTTTCTAAAATTTATTTTATGCTAAAAGACTTTTTTAGTTTTAAAGTCTCAATTTTTGACAAATAGTTAGAAAGAAGAGGAGGCCCTACACTCATCAATCATTTTTTTTACCATAATATATGGATACAAACATTTGGTAGAAACTAATATTGAGTCTTACCATTACATGTGACAAAAGGTAAATATCAACCAATTCTAAATTGCAGCAGATAATCAAATATCAAAACAAATCGAAATGATGAGAAATATCTAATTCCAATAAATCAGACGTTCAATCACCGAATGATTTTCTCCCTCTATCAATGGAAAATGGTGAACCAAATGTTGCATCCTCCCTAGACAGCCGTGACACATCTGGTAAACAAAATAGCAAAACATTTCATCAACAAAATAGTGAAGGACTTTGTTTTTCTCTTCTTAAAATATACAACTTATAAAAAAATATACAACTTATGAAAAAAGTTGAGTTTTTTTTGTTGTTTTTAAATTTAAAAAAACCAGCTTAGGAAAAAGGCATTAACCCAAATATACCTTCGTCGAACTCAGCAGATTTTTTGCCGCTTGCACTTTTTCTGGGCTTACATTTTGACCTCGACATGAAATTTAACATGTTCAGAAATCCCTTTCTCTCATTTTCTCCATGAAATTCACCCGAAACAGTTTATGGGGAATTATCTTTCTTTCTAGAAAAGCACATTCCCATGACTAAATCAACAGAAAACTTCAAAATAGGAAAAACAATATACAGTAGAAAACTTCAATATAGAAAAATTATATACAGCAAAAAACTCCTTAAATAATATCAGATCGATTACTTAAAACTGTATAAAAGGAAAGAAGAGCATGTTGCGTCCAGATAAATCAATCAAGATTTTATAGTATTTTTATTCCTCTAAAGCAACTGAATTACGTGCGCTCAGAATGATTTCAATTTCTTAACTCGTAAGATTTGATTTGATATTTTGCAGTTGAAAATCTTTGAACGACTAGGAAGTTTACTGTTGTACCAGTTGAATTAGCGTCCAATTTTTTCGCTTCTTGTGTATTTGACGGGAAACAATTGATGAAAAATAATTGAGAAGGTAATAAAAATATAGGGGTTGCTTAGGTATTCAATTAGATATTTGTCATCTAATAAGTGATTGATTTAATTGTACGGGGGAAAGTAAAAAGTATTTGCCATGTTTCTAATAAGTAAGATGCATTCTAAAGACATGGAATGAACAAAATGTCTTTTAATTGGGTAGAAAAGATTCCCTCCACGAAGCTAATAAAATTTTCTAGATGGAATTTGAATTATGGGGAGCTTACCACTAGTGTTACAGTTAACTTTGGGTTGTTAGAGTCTTTTGACAAGTGGATATTAACAAAGTTTCTTGTAAAATAAATGGAGAATCACTTAACAATGAGAGTCAATACATGTATTTATTCGTGCTTGTGTTCTCAGGAGAAGTTAAAGGAGGAGCGTTCTCCCCTTTGAGCTTTGGGTAGAAACTTCAATAATTGAAAGGGTGTCTATTTGATTCACGATAAATTGGATAGATTCTCAGTCTCAAGTTATTGCGACTTGGGATACAATGCACTCTTTTAAGGCTCTTGGGCCATCACTATTGTAGATCATAACTCTATTCTCCTTCATTAGGTACATAAATTCTCCTCTGCTCCATTTAGATATGAGATTATGTTGGGCTCTCACCTTGATTTTAAAGGTTGTATTAAAAAATGGTGGAACTCCCTTGTTCAAGGATCTACTATGTACACTATCTCTCAAAAGTTGGACCTTATTGGAAATTAAGTTAAATGGTGGGATAAGTCAACCTTCATGACATTGTCAATATGAAAAAAGGAGTTAGTCTCTCAATTGGATCCCATATAGAATATGATTATTGTTGGTAGCTTATCTCGGTCCCTGCATGAAGAGGAGGAAGGTTGGAGAAGAAAACATAAGGACAATCTTAGAAAGGAATAAATTTATTAGAAGACAAGGTCATGAGTTCCATGGTTGAAGGAGAGGGATCCATATTCAACCTTTCTCCATAGTATTGTGATTACTCAATCAAGAAGTTACTAATGAGGAAAACATTGGAGATGTTTCCTCTCATTACATTATCTAAATATACTTGGAAATTACTTGAAACCACTCTAGGGTTTTGGAGGACAAACTCTTAAAGTAACCTCCAAACTACCATTGGGGTAGAGAATAATAAATATCTTCTTGTTCCTATGTTTAAAGAAGAACATAAGGCTCTTTTGTTTGCAATAGATGTGTATACAACCCTTGGTCTTGATAGGTTCCCTCTTTTTTCTTTCAAGGGTTTTGGGATAAAGTCAACTATGATGTTACCATGACTACAAGAGACTTCCTAAGTAAACGAGAGTTTCTTAAAAATTGAAAAAATGATGAAGGAGCATCTTGGATTAGGGGCAATCTTGCATCAACTAAAAAATATTTTGTGTCCAATTTTAATGCTTTGCCAACTTTTTGATCATTTTAGTAATCCTTTGTTTGATCAATTCAACACTTACAATTTTTGGAGTATGATCTAGAACTAGTTTGGTTCTTATTCCTAGTTTTCTAGCTCTTTTTGTTCTTTGTTTCTCAAGTTATGTTTCATCTTCTCTTATGTAGCATATTCTTGCTAATTTCATGACTATTGGTGGATTTCAATCTCATGATGGAAATATATGATGGTGGATCTTCAGTGGTCCATTTGACGATGTTCTTTGATCATACAAGGACCTAAACCTGGACTACAAGTCTTCTAGCATGTTATGTGATTTGTCTCTTATCCTTTGGGACTGAACCTATTTATTGTAAGATATTTCCTATTCTTGGGGAATTTTATGGATCTCAAGGTTGACATATGTTCTATGATGCCTATATATTGTAATCTCAAGTATCTCTTTAGTAGTAGTAGCAGTAGTTAGTAATCATATAATTGAATATAATGATACTGTAGTTATGGCATTATGCTCTATGTTGGAAATGGGTTAGTATTTTTGTTCTTTGGGACCCCATTCTTTTGTGCTTATGGAGATTGCACACAACATAACCAAGATTTTGAATGGTATCCCAGGTCAAATTGTTTATTTTTGTAACCAAAATGAAGCTTGTGAATCATATTAATAGTAGGATGATCATTACTATCGTAGTGCTAAACAATGATGCCTTGGTGACCATCACCAACAAGAATCTAGGTCTTGCAGAGATCAAGAACATTTTGAGCTTGCATTTACTATTAGACTACTTGAGCCCCATATGGTGCATAAAATCAATAATAGGTGGGCACTTTGCACATCATAATATCAACTTAAAAGTTATAATAAGAAAGGGGAACAAAGGAAACGTAAATTATACATGTTCTCCACTTTCCTACCTTACTTTCATCTTCATTTTGTGCATATTTTTCTTGGAAACATAATGTTTGTATAGAATTGGTAAATTATAGAATGCTCAATGCTTTCTCCTTTAAATTCTATATATTGCCATTATTGTCCTTCAAATGAAAAAAATAAATGTAGGATGATTATGATTTGTAAAAATTCTGGCCTATTGAAGATATACTTCTAACACATTATGGTTTTCTCAATGTTGGGGTTTCATGGGGGGTATTCCTATTCATTATGACTTTTCTTCAATTATTTTGGTAATTGTCAAACCATGGAATGGTGGAGTTAATGTTTCAACTGTAGTGGATAAATCATATTTGATTATGTAAGTTGCATATATGAAAAAGAATTTTGAGTTGTAAATAATGACTAATTGCAGTTGTATCTCTCATATCATGTTGTGTGTTAAGTTCATGTGTGTGTTGTCAATCATGAAGTAGTTTGATGTCAATCTATTTACTATTCATTTGGAAAATTTGGTGGGTCAATCTATTATATAAATATGCATCTATTATTCAAGAATAACAAGTTGGAATATCATATTATTTTTCTGTTCTATCTTCTTTATTTCTGTTGTTATATTTTTTTAATATGGTATCAGAGCCATCTTCCTATTAAATTGTGTGCTAAAGAAAAACATCAAGGAGATGAGGCCTGGAAAAGGACCACTAGATCTTGATCATGGTGACAATGATTTCAATAAAGATGATGGTCCTATCATATTTTAAGAAGCCAAATGTAGGGAAGAATGTAGTAGAGGCTAGACAGATGCTCAATAGTCTGAGGTGGTAATGGATCGAAGAAACTATACCTCATTGAGGTCATGAGACATACATGTGTGGATTGGTGTGCAATAGTTCATGGAGATCTAAAAATCTGGAAGCTTAACATCATACCTTTATGAGGGTTATGAGATATTTCATGTGCATATAGTGTCCAATGGTGTTTCTAAGCTGAATGATAGATACATGGCTATACTAGTAGTTGGGAGAAACTTGAGGAAGTCTGACTGGTCTATGAACTATCTTTCAAAGAACAAATTTCTACATAATGTTTCTTTTATTGTCACATTAAGTGAGGTGTTGGAGTTAATGTTCCAACTGTAGTAAATAAATCATATATGATTATGAGTTGCATGTGTGGCAAAGAGTTTGAGTTGTAAACAATGACTATTTGTGGTTTTGTCTCTCATATCTTGTTAGGTGTCGAGTATGTATGTAATGTCAATCATCAAGTATTTTTTTGTCAATCTATTTAGCAGTCATTTAGGAATATTGGTGGTTCAATCTATTGTATAAATATGCATCTGTTATTCAAGAATAACAAGTTAAAATAACATATTATTGTAGGATTTAATGATGAACAAATTCATAGACCTTGGATATCCTACATGCAAATAACCTATTACAAGGAAGAAATAAAAGCAAAGAGAAAGAGAAGGGTTTTCTCAAAAAACAAACAAAATTGTATTTTCTTGTAAAAAATATAATAATGAAATTTACAACCGATCAATCCTTATGAAGGACAGCAAAACCCTAAAAGGGAAATCCTAAGAGGTAAATGACATTTAATAATTACTAATTAATTATTAAATGGAAATGCAAGGTGCATAAAGTAAAATATTAAGAAGGGAGTAAAGGTAATTTCGTAAATGAAATTAAATTAACCTTTTACTCTAACACCTCCCCTTAAGATGAGCAACAATGCAGCTACAAACAATGCAAGGAAACTACAATGTTGAAAGCAAACTTGGGTGCCAACAACAAGGTTTGATGAGGTACCCAAGCACAACCAAATCTCTATAAATAGGAGAAATAAAGAAAACCACATGGGAAAAACCCTACTCCAGAAAGAGATGGAAAAGGATGAACAAATGAAACATCTCAAGAGAATCTATCAAGATCATAAATACAATGAAAGTCCCCCTGATAGAAGCTGGAGACTCCATAGCCCCCCAGAATGATAGAACTCCTATATCGATGAACATACCAATGTGGCTCCAATCTGAAGGAAATAAAGGTAGTGGACAAGGATGATAAAACCTATGTATGTAAGGTGTAGCTAGAAGTTCTAGCTAATGCTTAAAGGAGAAAGCATGGGAATCCTGAAATAGAGTCTCCAATGGAGGTGGAATAACATGTTTGTTGAATCTATCATTTGAGAGGAGATGTGTGTCCTCTGATATATCTTCAACAACTATATTAGGTGGCTTGATGACTAGAGTTGCAATAGTAGGCAATTTTGAAGATTAATCATGTGCAAGAGATGGAATCTAAATAGGAGTTGGAGGTTTAGAAGTCACAACACTAGTCTTAGGAACAACACATAAGTTCAAGCGACCTGACTTCACCTCAATAGACTCTGATGAAAAAGGAGAGTGAGTCTCCAATAGTGGAGATGGTGGACCAAAATGTGAGAAGGAATATAGGTGGGAAGCATGATCAACCATCCCTATAGCAATAATATTGCATGTCTCACTATCTAGATGATGTGCACTGAATCTTGTGCAAACTCAACTATCTTCCTTATCCCACTGCACGTGTAATCTGATAAATAGAGAGAAGGTTAGAGGACAAAGATGGAACACAAATTTTATGTTAAGGGGGGTATTAGAGTAATAAGATATTTCCTTATTAATTAAATTATTTTGATTTAATTATTAAGTCACTTATTATCTTTAGTTTACTTAAGCTAAACTTTAGGCATATAATAATAAATTATTTTATTAATTATTATCATGCAACCTAGGTTTTACCTATTGGGGTTTTGATCCTTTTATAAGGATTGATCATCTCTTTGTAATTTTATTAATTCACTTTTGATAATAGCAATATCTCTTTTTTCTCATCAAGAATGTCTCATCTATGGATCTAGGAATTCTAGCCTCCATAGCTTTTGCTTATCTCTTTCTATGACAGGTGTTTGCATTTAGGTGATTCTTGGGAGCTAGGGGGTTGATCTTTCATCAAATTCAACATGGTATGAGATCTAGGTTTTGATATCCATGTTGAAGTTGATGAAAGATCAACCCCACAACTCCCAAGAATCACGTGCATGCAAACATCTTTCACATCTAAAGAGAGAAGCAAAAACTATGGAGGTTGGAATTCCCAGATCCATAGATGAGACATTCTTAATGAGAAAAAAAAGATATTACTGTTATCAAAATTGAATTAATAAATTACAAAGAGATCAATCTTTATAAAAGGAGATCAAAACCCTAACAGGTAACTAGCCTAGGTTGCATGATATTAATTAATAAAAGAATTAAGTATTATATGCCCAAAGTTTAGCTTAAGTAAACTAGAGATAAAATGTGACTTAATAATTAAAACAATATGATTTAATCAATAAGTAAATACTTTATTACTCTAACACCCGCCTTAAGATAAACTTAGGGAGTAGCTAAAAACCTATTTAAACTATTAGTGAAAGAAGAACCGGGTCCTGACAACAACACTTGATGAGGTACCCAAGCACAACCAAATCTCTAAAAAGAGGAGAAATAGAGAAAATCACATGGGAAAAACTCTACTCCAAAAAGATATGGAAATAATGTTTTAGAAGATAGGAGCAAAATGATGATCATGAAGAACACCATTGAAGCATGAAGCTGCAACCACTGCCGAAACTGTTGATCTGAAGAACCTCCATTACTGTTCTATTTTTCTAATAAGAAGAAATAGTTTTCAATGTGAGCTTTCCTTCTAGTACCATTTTTATTAATGGACTATAATTTTATTACACTTTATGCAGCACCAATTGAAATGTAGAAAGCATGGAGGAATAGTATAATGCATGTTTAACTAACTACTTGTTTTTAAAAAGTAATAGGCTATAGTTGTCTAGGATGTTATTATTGGCCTATTGTCATCTATTTTATGAATTAATGTGTATTCTTCAACCACTCAAAACATGTCCTTTTCACCATTTGTATTTTTTTGCAATCAATTATTGTTTAGGCTCTAGGATGGAATTAATTGACAACAAGTAGATGTTAATCTATTAAACTCTTATTCATGATAATATGTGAAAACATGATTTTCTCTCTCTTCTCTAGGTTAGACCTTACAATTGTAATTGCATAAGTATTGATTCTTTATCCTTGAAGTTCTATTGGGTCTCTTTTTTGTGGAGTCATCATTATGAACAATTTCCATTCATGTAAATTAGAATTTAGTGATATTGATTGTTGTAATTAGGAAGAAGGGGTTAATCTTTCCTTAAAGCATTTGTAATTAACTTGTTACATGATTTTGTATGTATCTTGCATATTGGAAGAAGGGGGTAATCTTTCCTTAAAGCATTTGTAATTAACTTGTTACACAATTTCTCCTCTCTAAAAAGAGGAGGAATAGAGAAAACCACATGTTAAAAACCCTAAACCAAAAATATATTGAAAGAATGTTCCATAAGATTGGAGCAAAATGATGATCTTGAAGAACACCACTGAAGCATGAAGCTGCAGCCACTACCAAACTGTTGATCTGAAGAACCTCCATTACTGTTCTATTTTTCTAATAAGAACTAGTTTTCAATGTGAGCTTTCCTTCCAGTACCATTTTTGTTAATGGACTATAATTTTATCACACTTTATGCAACACCAATTGAAATGTGGAAAACATGGAGGAATAGTATAATGCATGTTTAACTGACTACATGTTTTAAACAAGTAATAGGCTATAGTTGTCTAGGATGTTATTATTGGCCCATTGTCATCTCTTTTATGAATTGATGTGTATTCTTCAACCACTCAAAACATGTCCTTGTCAACATTTGTATTTTTTTGCAATCAATTATTGTCTAGGCTCTAGGATGGAATTAATTGACAACAAGTAGATGTTAATCTATTAAAGTCTTATTCATGATAATACGTGAAAACATGATTTTCTCTCTCTGCTTGAGGTTACACCTTACAATTGTAATTGCATAAATATTGAGCCTTTATCCTTTAAGTTCTATTGGGTCTCTTTGTTGTGGAGTCATCATTATGAACAATGTCCATCCATGTAAATTAGAATTTAGTGATAGTGATTATTGTAATTAGGAAGAAGGGGGTAATCTTTCCTTAAAGCACTTGTAATTAACTTGTTACATGATTTTGTATGTGTCTTGGAATATCTTAATCCATCCTCATCAAACTTCTAAGTGTAGATGACTCCCAAAAAAGGTTTTGACAACTAATAGCATTGTTGGGTGTCTTGTAAACTCACTACTAATATGCTTGAAAATCCACCTACAACACATTATTTGTACCATAATTCTAGGTGATGGAAGTCTTATCCAAGAAATTAATCATGCTAAGTAGCACTACAATATGTTGGGTTTTGTGGATATCCTTCTTTTATGTGCTATTTTCTTCTATATGTGATCGAAGTATTAATCCTTCGAGAGTTATTTACCGCTACATATAAATTATAATCATTTACTGCCATTTTATTATCTTTTATGCCCAACTTGTATATGTTGTCTATCAAAAACTTATTTTGATGATATCAGATATCTGGGTACCTTTGTATATACATAGATCCTTTTTCCATTGGTGTTTTTTCAAAGGTTGAACCAATGCATCTTGTCCAAATAATATAACACACATATAATCCATGGATAAATTGTTTGGGGTAGGTACAAGGCCTTTGGTATCCATAGATCTCTAGATATTGTGGTCTTGTTTAGCGTTCAATTTTTTTTAAATTAATTATTGCATGATGTCTCCTTTTTCTTGGAAGGAAGTGATGTCTAATATTTATTTGTATGTTTTCATTTAATCATTTTATGTTTGTTTAAATGAGAAAATATCTATTGACATTGTGATGAAATTAAATCTTCTTTCATTTATTAAGTGATATTTTGTTCTTTGAGGATTTATGAAACATTGTGAAGTCATGATGTACTAGATATGGAGAGTGAGGCGAATTTATTAAGGAATTTTTTGTAATTATGGTTAAAGTTATTTTATGTTGTACATTTTATTTGTATTAAAATAATTTATATTCATATCTTAAAATCAGTGTTATCTGAGGACATGTTCATGATACAGTCGTCCCCATTCTGGAAGTGTCTCAAAGACTTGGGGACACTTAGGGGACTTTGACTTTGACTTCTAGAACAAATTAGACTTTGACTCTCAAAGTAAAACAAATTTGGCATATGAATTTTGTTGATTATTATGTACAAGTACATGCTTTATCCATGTTTTCTTATAAATATTTTAAATTTCTCTATATATTTTATTTTTTCCTATTGTTATATAGTTGCCCCTATTTTTTGTTCCCCTTTGTCCCCAAAATTGGCAAAAACATTTTCCTTCCTGAAACTCGTCCCATTGTCCCCTATTGTTCCTGTCCCAAAAACTTGGGGGAACAAATGTTAGAATATAATATGATTCTTGATGTGACACTCTTTGAATTGAACAAATGATCTTTCTATTGCCTTGAAATGCATCCTGTATATATAATATCTATCAGAAGAACTCACATTTTTCTTGCCTTTTTGAAATGCTTTTGAGGAAGATAATTCTTGAAACTATACCACTACATTGCTTGAGCATAGATTTATTTGATTTCTCTACAGTTCTATTACTCCACTTAGTTTTTCTTATTTAGACTTCTTTGATGTTAGGTGTCAGGAAATCTTTGGAAAAGCTTAAAGGCTTCATGGCATTGCGAAGAAGCACTCCTACAATATTTTCTCCCTTTTATGTTTGCTTGAGAATGTGTTTGGTTCTCTTTTTAGGAAAGTCATCATGTTTAGAACATTATGTTATTCTTTCTAATAGATTGACATTCTCTTAGGTGGACATTTAGATTAGTTTCTTGATGAATCTTGACAAAATTGTCATTTATATATTAAGAACTCATGAGTTTATCTTCTTTACTCGTACCTATTTTCTTTCAATTTAAATTTAATAGAAAATTATATTTATTGATGGGTCAATAAACATATCGACCTTTATAGACCATTCCACATCTTACAGATATTGTTGAAATAACACTTGTTTTGTAGGGCCTGACTTAAAGACCGCACAGTAAGCATTTGACTACTTAGGTGGATCTTGTGGGGTCAATTTGATCTTCTACAATTTTTTTCCATTTTTCATTTCCATGAGTAGTCCCACTACTGCACATGAGCCAAATCAAATTCAAATGCATATACTTTTCCTTCTTTGTATTACTTTACAAGGCACAATCTCACTATTTCAACATATGCACAACAAACAAGTTTACAACCATATCAGTTTACATTTATCAACCTACTTCTAGCACATTCTAAAATGGGAACTTCTAATAATAGTATTGTGATAGATTAGGATAAACGCAACAAAATATATTTCTTGAAACAACTTCAGGAGTTTTCAGGCAAAATGTGATTGACAAGTGTAAAGCCACGCACTGTAATTTTTGCCAGCATCTTCACTCCCACCATCAGCACAAAAAATTTTGATATGGGTATGGCATCCACCAAAGCTTAGTAGTATGGGGCCTTTTTCCTTTAGATTCTATAGTTGAAAATGATCTTGTATATATGCTTGCAAAATGTGGACGCATACAATATTGTCTTTGACTGTTTGACAGAATGGCTCAAAGAAATTCTCAAACAGTCATTCTTTGAGGCATTCTTTCAAACAATCAAAGACCTTTTCCTGTGCTTCCAAATTTTGAAAGCATTTATACAAGATCATTTTCAACTATAAAATCTGAAAGGAAAAAGAAAACCCATTCTACTAAGCTTTGGTGGATGCCACACCCATATCAAAATCTATTGTGCTGACAATGGGAGTGAAGGTGCTAGCAAAAATTATAGTGCACGGCTTTACACCTGTCAATCACATTCTGGAGTTGTTTCAAGAAATATATGTTGTTGCTTTTATCCTAATCTATTGCAATGTCATTATCAAAAGCTCTCATTTTACCACAAGTTGGAAGTGTCAAAGTAAATTAATTACTCTCATTGGTTTGGTCAGCATAGACCAAAGAAATGTTTGGATAAATATTAAAAATTCCACCACCACTCATAATCATCCACAACTATTCTTTTTTGTCACCCATAATTAATGTATATCTCCCTTAAACCACCATACTCTGTACAATTTCTAATTATAAATATATCATTTGAGCTTGGTGTTTTAGTTCTCATTTCCTAAGTATTATGTTGTGAATGTGATCTATTTCAAATTTATTGATCACAAATGGATTGATCACAAAGAAGTGATCAATACACCTATGAATCAAATGATGGAGAATATGAAGAAAGGAAGAAATCCTATAATCTATTATAGAAAGTATGTACTTGGAATCTTGAATGAATAGAAGGAAAATACTAACCTCAAAGTAGGGAAAATCTGGAAAATGTTGATTTTTGATGTTTGTGCACATTTTCAAGATATTTTGCAACCTGATCCAGATTGGAAATGTCAAGACAAAGAAAACCTAGAAAACTTTTGTCTTTTTGAGGGTGTTGGAATTATAGTAGGAAAGGTAAACTTTTGAGGGGGGGGGGCAAATCAATGCTTTAAAATTTGACCCATAAAATATTCACCACACATCCATCTCATATATTTAATAAGTAAACTAAAATACCATGTAAAGCATGTATATTTAAAGCATGTAAACAAGTAAGCATTCACACATATATGACACCAGATATGATTACCCAGAAACCCTCCGATGAGAAGGTAAAATTGGGGTGGGGATGACACCCACAGATTTTTGCTATTGCAGTAATAAAGTGTATCCAATGAAGGTTACAATGTTTGATCATGAAACATGATCTACCCTGTGAAAGGTTTGCCCTATTAAAGACTTACAAAGACTATTAGGTCTCACCATGTTAAAGGATTTCAACACCATGTTAGAAGTGTTCCTTATTAAAGGACTTCAACTCACAATTAAGTAAGCACCTTGTTAGAGGATTTAAATACAACCTATTAGGACTAATCTATTAAAATTTTAACTAATTCACCTATTATAATGTCTCAACATTGATCCTACGATTAGTACTTTGTTGCTTGATGACACATCACCTCTAAAGTGATGTATACTTGATCCTTCTTGATCAAATGTCTCTCTATTGTTCATTATTTCCTTCCTTTGTTCTCCTTTAACTGATTCTGCAATGCAATTCAAATCATAATACCTTTGTCACCATGAATGTCTTGGTTTGCACATACAAAACTCTCCTTGATCATTCATTCATTCCCTTTCACACTCTTAGAAAGTTTAGGGTTTGTCCTTCTTAAGAAGACCTAAGTGACTTAAGGTTAGGTATGAATGAATAGTTGTGATTCACTCATATTGCTACTTAAACCTTCCCTTTACCTAATTGGATGCATGTAATGCATAGGGATTCTAACTTAAGATTCGGCCTTATCACCAAAATATCATAATTCAATCTGTAAGTCAGCTCAAAAATGTCTTACATAGTAGTTTGTGCCAATAAAAACAACTATGACAAAATTATTTTACTCGGCATCTAAAGTTTGTGGTTCTTGGCACATATTGACTTCAATATTGTCACTTGGCATCTGAGTGACTCGGTATGCATTGCTTGCTTGGTTCCTAAATCACTTGACATATACTATCTACTCGACACTTGAGTGACTTGGCACATGAGTGACTCGACACTCACTGTTGACTCAACATGCTCTAACGTATTCATGTTGTGCTTCACATATACTACTTGTTTGGCATAAACTAAGTAAATGACTTAAGTGTATAGGCACTCACTTGTCAAAACCAATCTGAGATCAATAATCTCCCCATTTGACATGAGTGTCAAAAACAATTGATCATGCATTAATATTCTCATTCTTACAAGTATAACATAACTAACTATTCAACTTCTATACAAAATTTCAAAATATCAAAATTTTGCAACAACTTATATACCTCAAAAATCTCATAACTCCCCCTTAGTTGTTCTATTCTACATCAAAATCTTACTTATGCTAAGTAGAGTTGCCTCAACTAATAATCCTTTTCTTTCTCTTTCTCCCCCTTTACTCTTACTCTCCCATGCTTTCTCCCCCGTACTCTTACTCTCCCATGCTCTTACTCCCCCTTTTTGACACTGATGTCAATGGGTCATACACTGATAGTCTATTTGTCCAAAAAATATTTATGGACCTCAAGAATAATCTTAAGATCGACATCCCAATAGTCACAAGCTACCTCCAAAGACTTAATTTGGATGGCTAGCTCGACAACAAGGTGTACTAGACCATCTAATTTAGAAAGATTGGGGTCTTTCTTCATAACAGTTTCTACATAGCCTAACTCCTTATGTAAAATCTCCATGTGAGGAGTCAATGTAGTCTAGATTCTTCTCAGTTTAGCCCTTATTTTGGCTTCATCTATAGATAGTGTTGCCAACTGACTCTAGGTTTGTAATAGGTTCCTAAAATATTTCTCACTTTGAGCTGGAGTCATGGGAAATTTTGTACCTGATGAATTCATTTGACTTTCCAAGCTTAGGATGTGATTCCTTGTCTCTCGTGTGAAGAGTGTAGGATTACAAAGTTTGGTATACAGAGAGAAAATATTCTCTAGTATCTTCTTCACACTGTCTATCTTAGTTGCCAATGCAACTTGGGTAAGTGTTATGTCAGTAGATATATTTTCATTTACTTTACATTGAAAAAAAAATTGAACCATTCTAATAATTTGGCATTGGTATCCAAGTCTATAGCACTTACTCTTTCCATTGTGTTGATCAATTGTTCAATGATTGGCTTTGTTTCATATGGAGTAGGCAAATTGAATGCATCCAAGAAGATGTCTTTGATATCAAGAAAAGCTTTCTTCTACTTATGCTCCCTTTTGAGCAGTTCTTGATGTTTCTTTCTAGCTAGTGCTTTTTGAAGTATACCCATCTGCTCAATTGTTATTGTTGCAAGATCAAACTTGGGCAGTAAAATTTCTTCAACTAGGCTAACATCTCTATAGGTTATTACCTCTTCTGCCTTGGATGACCTAGGACTTGGGATTGAGAATTGCAAAGGTGTTGCATCCATGCTCGACCTCTAAAGAGTTTGACTAATAGGAGTGCTAGATTCTGGTAAAGTTACCAGTGCTTGAATTGTTACTAACTCCTTCATCTTGGGTGTCAATTGTCCTTTTCTACCTCATTGCTTTGAATTGCACCTTGAACTTGTGCTAGAGGTGTAGATGAATCTATCTGACATGTTTGATTCTATGTCTCATTAGTGACTTGAGTTTCCACTTTATTCTCTCCAACTATCTCAACCTTATGTGTT